>DVQO01000834.1:0-12815 GCA_018231785.1 Danaus gilippus | reverse complement strand
ATATCTACTTGGTCTATATTTAATGAAAGTACCTACCTTAAAAAACATAAAAAAATATCAATAATTGATATATAGTAACACAGTAAACATATAAAGTATTCAGAAATAGAAGTCCAAATACCAACATTATATCAAATAAATAGACTATAGTAATTTGAGCTTGCTAGAGTTTCGTGAATTTTATAAAATAAATATTTTCACTTCAAAACGACTCGCTGTTAACCGATAAAAATAAATTTCAATGGATACTAAACTCGTTTCATTAAAAACGTAGGGCATATTACGGTATCTGTTGAAGTTGTTTTTTATATAAATTTTTGTTATTACAATAAATCGTACCCACGTTTAATGTGTTACATTTCGGGGAATTCCTTCAAAATGTTTGTCCATTGATGCGAAACAAAATCATCGCTCTAAATATGCCTCTTCACACAAAGCGTCGACATATATTTACATATTCTTCCTTTTCATAATGTTTACTAACTTACATGTATATTGCCTGGAGGATATGTAATGGCATTTAAATTTTACCAGCGAAAACAAGCTATGTAAGTGAAATAAAATAAATGCGACGTTCATAATACATGGTATTACTGGTTAAGCATTTAAGAATGTAATAATTGCTGCGCTGATCGAAATGTCATGTGGTTTCAATAAATTATTGTCAATTCAAAAATATAAAATTGTGCACCACAGCAATATATCATGGATTGTCATTAATACCGCTCCCGCATAATTATCCAGTGTTCGAATTAAACTCACTTTAAAGTTATTATGGAAGCACCTATCTTCCGTTGTATAACTATCACGGTCGTTATCGCAAAAGTACGGTGGGCGCATGACGGACTTTTACATTTATTCGAATGCAGTCTCTGTTATGTATATATTAAGGTATATGTTTAGGTGAGCACATTATACCTACGAGTTTCAGTGTTATGCTATCTTTGCTGTATTCAAGTGCTTAAACCATTAAAAATCATGGCGTTTAATATAAAGTTTGTGTTTGTTGTTTACCCCTTTATTAAAAATTTTGATAATTTTTGCATTAATTAATGTCTGTTTACATATTTGTATGTATTAAAAGAGTATGAATGATTTGCAGACTGAACATTTTTTTCAAATGTATTGTTGGAATAAAGAAAATTCAGTTAATATTAGTCACTTTTCTGTTTGTCTATTCTCTAATTCAAGCAAAATATGTAGTTTTTGAATCAACTCATAAATTTTTCTGCTGTTACGAAACAGAAGGATATCTTTGGCTATAATTATTATTAATCTGTGGGATGAACAGAACAATTTGTGGGATAAAATAAACATATAAATTGTTTGTAAAAAAAAATGAAATATTTCAAGCTGTTTTTATATGCTGGAAATACAAATTTATAAAATATATAATACTATCAGCCTCCCGCAGCGTCACCAGTTCACTCGAATGATTGATTAAAATCTGATTATTTGCGAACATTTTATCATTTATGTAGTTTTACCATATCTAAGTTGTACTCGTATTAATATATCCAATATCTTTAAAATCCGTTCACTACATTAAAAGATTTACAAATTTTACTCAATGTATTTTCCTTCATGTACTTTTTTAAATATTATCAGGTTGTGTAAACGATTTCTGGAGAAGGTTTGTGGGATACGGATGCTATGGAAGATAGATTGTGAGTGTAATCAGTTAATGCTTTATGAGGTTTAACTCGTAAGCGATTGGAAAATGTAAACGTATAGAAACTTGAAAAACTAGCAACCTTTATTTCTTACACATACTCCAACTAAAGAGTTTTATTATAAAGAAATATTTTCTAAAGTTATAATTATTTAAAAATAAAAGTGACGGATATGGCAAAAGTATAAAACAAAAAGTGAAAAGTCAAGTGAAATAAAGTGAGATTTAAATATAATCCACAGCTTGACAACCTTTTGCCGACAAACAAAAAGTTCAGAATAGCGTAAAAAGATTATAACACAATCGTATATTCGCTTAAAAACCATTGAAAATAATGCGGACATGCCACCAACAACGCATAGCGACCCAAAGTAAAAGTAAGGTGCACATTTAAAAGATAGATGGCACCATTCGGATAATTCTGTTATCAGCTCGAGGGCGTCCCGTTTGTACTTATTCGACCGTTTTCTACGGGGAATTTTCATAACATTACTTTTTTATCATTTTTATAAATAATAAATATGATTTCATCCAGCTATTTACAGACAAAGTTGGGTTTTATGCAAAATTAATTTTGATTATAATATACATGAATACATGTATTGTTTCGATTTAAAGTATTTTGGCGTATATTATATAACGGTATATGTAGATATAAAAAAAACAGTATTTTTCTTTGAAGCTGAGTCACTTTAGTGGTTTGAAAAAATATATTTAGTATTGAATATTTTAAAATTTCATCAAACATTGAAAATAAAAATGCATATTTTTATATTTTAAAAACTTAATAGCATGTAACTGATTAAATATAATCAAACCAGTTTACACTGTTGATATTATAAACACGGGAGTTCATCCTGAATATTTATACAAGAAATGTTATGTTGATTCTGCCATATTTGTTACGGACATATTTTAATCATCGTAAAAACCATCGCAGGCTTTATTAAGACCACTCCTTCTGTACTAAATCATAAAAACACCTAAATAGCTACTGATATGGGGAAAATCAATAATTTCCAACCATATTTATTGCGTGTTTTGTTCCGATATCTCTTAATATTTTATGACTTTTGTTAATGTTATTTATGTAAATGTTTTTTTTTATATTCAATTCTATACAAAATTTTATAGTTGTCGAATAATATCTTATTCGAAATCAAAAAGTATATTTAATATAGAAGATATGAAATCAAAATAATTTTTGTGAAAGGAAGTTAACAAGATTGTATTGAGATGACATGTTTATTTTTAAATTGAACTGTTTCTGTCACTTTAATTTTATCATTCACTCCACCATGAAGATTTAATTTGTTCAAGACATGATTCGAAAATTTACCCTAATTATTTCTAAGCGATTGTGAATAAAGTTAATAATGATATATATTTAAATTATAGTTCTTGTGGTCGTTTATATAATTTTGTTTTATATATTTAATAATTTAGGTCAGATTGGACTACATAAAATTTTTAGCCTTATGAAAGAGCATTTGATATTTAGAGTAGTATTAATTATTTAAATTCTATAACATTTGTATGGTCAGTGACATTCGATAAAACATATCTTTATAAATCAGTGATAAAAGTATCCGAAGGCAGGACGCCCTGATCCGTTAAATAAGACTTAGCAAGTATAGCTGATTTCCGCGCATGTGTGCACCTCCCACGTCGCGTCACGTTATATCGTGCTTACGAAAATAAATTAAGAGTAAATGAAATTGTTAAATTGTATCGTATATTTTTTTAAATAATTACTTCACGTTCATTTTTTGGCTTTATATTTCTGATGTCGAATACAGAAGGCAGTCAATTCACTTTATTGTAACGTTTACATTATTTATAAAAAAAATTACAGAGAAACTTTATTTTAATCAAGATATTTTTACTGCCGCTGTATTTCATGATTTAAGCATTCGTGAGATATTTTTTTTTTATGGAAAAATGTATATATTTTTCACTTGTAGGAAATATTATTATTTAAACTGAAATCAGTGATCACTGCATGAGTAAAATTGTATGTAAAGTAACACATCTGTGTGTTAGAAGAACCCACTTTTCACTACCTGTTTCATGTCTCGTCTGAATCTATCTCTACCACTAAGTCAATGACAAACAATATAAATCTTTACGGTTTAGTCCAAAATTGTAAGGATGTTCACCCACTTCAGATAACTGTACGTAGTATATTTCTAAATAAACAATCATTCTTTTGACTTCTGTTATAATCAAGGTGTTGAATTTCTATTGTATTTCTATTTCAATATAACTATGTTAAATGTATACACGCCACGACGATTTGAATGCACTCTTTTAACTCTGCTGTGTTTCTTTAGTCTAGTTTAAAAAGGTTATGTGATAATATATCACGATGGAACATACAATATATTTTAGCTGTAGTTACAGCTTGTCACCCTTACTGCTTAGCTCAATTTTTTCTGTATTTTTTATTAAGTTGTAATCTTTTGGATATCTTGCTTTTTTACATTAAATAATAATATAAAATGTAAATGAAAATTTAATTTTCGGATATGCGACGTTCATTAATTATATTATTTTACCCGACGTTTCAGTTACATTACAGGAACTGTGATCACGAGCAGTCGAGATAAAAGTGTCATGTTAATGGTGATATAAGTAATTATAATATAAATAAGGATTTTACTAGTTCTCGCATAAATAATATTAGAAACCGTTAAATCTGATAAAATTTTAGAATTTTATAGAATGTTCTTACATTCGTGATTGAATTTAGAAAACATGGACAAGATGAGGTCTATGCTTGAGTGGCTAGTTACAATGACGAGTCAGATAAAGTGGGTCGATAACGTGAAATAGCAACGTGAAAACGTGGCGAGAAAATAGCATTATTAACCTCCCGGGCATAATACGCGCGCCAGTGCGCCAGATATGGTAATGATTATGTAAATCTCCTCCTCACAGGTACATCTTGGGAAGGTTATATACTTATTAAAACCAAGATTGCCAGACCAAAGGGATTGTACGATGGAAAAACTTTGCCCAAACAGTTAAACTTCCACTCGAGTGTTTATTGCCTTTAAATTTTTACGACGTCAGTAATTTGAAATCTCAGGTTTCCTGAAATCGGACCATCGACATTGCAGTCTTACTGGGCGAGTCTTTTCAATTTTCTTAGTTTCTCGCTCGAAGCAGGGAAGTATTGTATGGCTAGATTCTTATCTCTCAAAAGCTATTTAGCTAAATGGAATTTACAGAGCCCGCACTGCAGTTCGACGAAGTACATTGTAATATTTAAAATCAGGAAATTTAAGTTTAAGCCGTCTGTTATGTTTGTTTAATCATTCTGGAGCTACACGTTCTCGTCATGTCCAATATGATGCAAACATTACTCTATAAATATTGTATAATAATAAACTTTGATAGACAAACAATCAAAAGCGTCGGAAACGTTAAACTTGAATTATCTAATTGAGACTCGTTAATCAACAGAACGAAGTTTTCACAAGTACTTAAATTATTTGTCTGGAGCATAAAACATTTAAATTTAAAGCGTTTCTCAAGTATTTCTACCATTGCAGACAGTATTAGCACAAAACAAATTATACAAATACAAAATATTGAAAAGCAAGCGGGAACATCAAAAATACTGACCTTGGATATGGATCTTGTTAACAAATTTAATGAGCGAACAATCTGAAGTTGTATAGCGAGAAAGAAAGTTCTGAAAAGCATCTTGCAAGTTTACAGAATGCTGTTACAGCGCTGTGTGGCAACATTCACACAACTTTTCACGAACAAAATTAATGCATCATAAAATAAATAGGGCTAAATATCTTATTCATGAGGTTAAGTGTTTTGTATTTTAACAGATGAAAAGTTAGCTACGATTTTAAAAGTATTGCGTTATGAAAAGAAAACTTTTTCAATTTTAGTATACAGTTTCAACACTATTATAAGTGTAAAGATGTTCTATTAATAGCTTACAAGAAATATTGCTTGATAAAAATAAAATCATGCTTCAGTTAATATTTATCTAACCTTTTTGAATTCAAACAAATAACTTCTACGACAGTTATTCTTTTCAAGAACCTCATAAAATTTAATTAAAATTATTCTAATTTCAAGCAGCTCAAAAATTGTCTATATATTTAGTGCCTTACATGAAATAGAAACTCGTTTTTTTATACTTTCTTCTTATTAGTGAACAAAACCACATTATTTTCCGTGTCAATTTTAATAATTTTAGTTTAAAATTCATGAATTATCATAAAACAACATTTCATACAACTACATTCTTGTAGAAACTCTACTTTACTGAGCAAAGTACTCGGGTCATATTTAATTACCCAAAAAAATTATAAATTTTAAGTTTCAAAAAATTATATATTTTAATAGCTATAAAATAATTATAATTTGTTTGAAATGAAATAGGACCAGGAAGAGCAAACGAAAACGAAAGTGACACTTAATGTAATAATAGAATTGGAAAATAATTCCAACAAAAAGCGAGTCTCCGAAACTTACGACAGACACTCAGTAAAATGAAATACGTAGCCGGCACCGGCCTTCGGCAAATGGTTTAATATCGAAATGTGATCACTTAGCGCAATCTCCTACAAAAGAAAAAAATAACAGAAAAAGCCCCAAATGTACTTAGCTTTTACCAGAAATCGAAATATGTATGTTTCAATTTCATGCAGCGCGCATAAAAAAAAAACGGAGTTGATAGTTTATTTTGTTTCTTTATTTGGGTGTAGGGATGAATTCTCCGTTGCACATTTTTATATTCCCGATATTTGTTCTGAATAACTCAACTGACTCGAAATAACATTGTAAATGCTAAATCAATTTAAATTTAATCTCTTTACAAATTTAATTTCATGCGAAACACTATGGAAAAATATATTAAAATATCCAGCTGGCTACCATAATACTGTTATAATAAAAATGAAAGAATAGAGGCGTTTTCATCTTCTGTGATATTTAAATAAAGCCACTGAAGATATGAATTATACTTATCCCGAGTTCCATTAAACACAAAGAACCGACTAGCAAATACGAATGGCAAAATACTTTAAACTGTTTGTCATTGTCGCTGCAACATATTTTTAAAAATATTTTTGTCAATTGTTGGAATATATCCAACACATACCTTTTTTGTTGTTTATCATCCAGCATAGGTCACTGTCAAAAGAATTTCACATATTGTAATATGAAAGCGAATTGCAAATAAAACAAAACCTGTAAGCAGCGGTTACAGATAATTGAAGTGGTCTTATATTTTACAATTAAAAATGTATAGCTGTTAAGCATCCCTTGAATTTTTCATCTCTATGAAAGCGCCCAAGAGGAAAATATTTACGTTTTTTCGAAATGCAGAAATCAAGTAACAAGGAATTGGTTTTAGCGAAAAGCAGCGTCAGAGACCGAACTGTTGAATAAAACTGGAGCATTGCGCAGTAATAATGGTTACCTTCCTAGAGTATGAGTAGGAAAATTTGATTGGCCAAGCCATAGAATGGGGCGACTAAGGAACCGAGTAAATAGATTTTTAAACATTAGCGAAGTCAATTTTAATCCACATTAAAAGAATTGTTATAAGACTTAATATCATCTTGTTCTTAACACTAATGTTTTCTATATTATCTTCTCTTCACAATTTGTATCGCTGTGTTGTTAATAATCCAATCATATCTGTTATATTTTTCTCATCTATCTGTATTTCAAGTGCGGCTAGTGCAGTCCCCGAACTCATCACGATCAGGTCCCGCGTGCCATTTGCCTGCCCATCTAGATCGGACCAATAAAACCGTCACTGTTGATATATTTTTATTCTATGATTCATTACTTATGTTTTTGTATAGTTTTGTCTCATTTTTACGTTATCTTTCTATAAAATAGAATACACAATCAAAACGTATTTGTGCTCACAGTACATCTTTGCACCCTTTTTAATAATTATATGTTCAGAGAAATTACATTTTGCTAAAAAGATTTTAAATTTTACTCACAGCTTTTACCACGCAGCATTTTTAGAATTTTGCCTCCTTGTCTTTTCCTTTTCCACATCACAAAATCAGGTCGTCCGCCATACTTAATGCAGGCGTGTACATATATCTTATATTTTTCTTAAAAATACAAAATATTATAAAACAATTAATAAACTGAAAAATGTCTTTTATTTAAATTTTGAAAAATTTGAGACGATGCGATGTAAGTATTAGTATTTATTTTATATTTATTTATAATATTAAACACACATTTATCACTTACTTAATGTTTTAAAACAAAAAGATTAATTAAGAGAGCGCAGTGGGGAACAACAAATTACTGTTAACCTAATAGGTTAGACTGAATACGATAATATAGTTTTTATCCCCTCTCGAGTCAACGGTAGAGAAGGTAATATCCTTATTTATTTCCGTTGGGTGTTCGCCCGCTAATTGCGACTCGCTATCCAGTGATTTTCCACGATGCCGCTTCTTATTGTAATTACTGGCGATATTTATGTGCAGTTTTCAGTATTAATAGGCGTTACCCCAGAAACTTTTGTTATTCTCTTTCTCATCAATGGTTGACAATAAGCTATTTGTTTTTAATTTTAAAATTATCGCTATGTTAGGGCATAACTTATTCATATGGCAAATAATGAACATAATAATATACAGAATACCAGCAAATGCTTTGTTTTCACGAAATTAAAACAACAGTTTAGAGTAAACACAAAATGTTATATTATTCAGGATTTTCAGATTTTATACGCTTTCAATGAATAAAATTACCTTTCGTATGTATGTATTTTGAGGGAATTTAATTCACAATCGACAGAATCAAATGCGGGGAGAGTCTCCCTATAATGGCGACTACAGAAATGCAAATAGAACTGATTGGCTCTCTACATCCTCGTCGCTGCACTTACCTGTCTTTATACTGTACATTTTACCTACACTTGTACGTTAGACGCTGATTTAAGTGATTCAATAAAGTAAATCTTCTAGCGCTAAACGTAGTTATTGTAAGAGTCAACATAAAATCACTTTACCAAAATCTCGTACATTACAAACAGAATTTATTAGAAATTGCGTACCCCTAAATGTTTCTCGGGTTCTAGGAGCGGTCCTGCACGTTACTATTTTATGTTGTTGCGATTCATTTCACTGTGGACCGGATAAGTACGCATAGTACAGCTCAGTCGTAATTTGGTCCGGGTATACTTCTATTTACGGATTGCAAACACGTACAACTACATAGGTTGAGAGGCGTACCGCTGTGCGCCCTTCGCATCGACAGTATTCAAATTCTATCCAACTACCATGGTTAAGCTTCCGTTGTGAATAGATAAGATTAATGGTAGTAGCATCGTCCGTCGGAATCTACGCGATAGCCGTTTGCTGATATCAACTGATATTCATTCCTGTCCTTCATTACGGCCTTGTGGAAAATGTGATATACCATAATGATTCCGTGTAGTTAAAGCTATATATAGTGCATCGTGAAGGAAATATGCCTGCAGCCATTTTAGACATCATTGCTGGCTCGGTAAATAGGAAAGTGATTAGTCTTTCAACAGTCTAACTTTCGCGTGCAACATTAATTGAAGTAGTGTGTATGATACATGTTTGTAAATGAGTATATGTATCTATACGTTATATGTTCAATGTAAATGGGCACTATGAGGATATGAGGGACGTATCAAATCGTCTGTAAACTCTCGAGACCTACTAACAACGTACAATAGAATTTTATAGAAGGAAAAAACTGCGCCATTTAGGACAAAGCGTCCATTGAATACATTGTTAAGACCTTTTCTTGTATCGATATATCGGTTTAATTACTTGTAAATATTATATAAATATCAGGCTTACATATGTTACTCATAAATAAATTGTGTTGTTATTTTATACCTCATTTTAATAAAGCCGTATAATACTAATGTTTAGTAAAACTTACAAATATGTAAAGATATATTTTTGCACATTTATTCATTACATTTGCATGGGCAATTGGTCGGACAATTTGCATTTTAATGGGTTGATATTACATACGATATTTAAAGTGCAAATTAGAATCTGCATTAATAGATGGAAAACTGATTTTACATTAGACCGGAATATTCAGTACTGTGTCCACTATCAATATTAACAGCTGAAGTTCTGCGAATGCAATTTTGTGGAATCCTATTATTTATTTACATACACTAATTGTAATAAATATTATAATTGCAAACATACGTGTTTTTCTCTTGTATGTTGATTTGTTACTCGATTTAATACTGGACTTTGTACGGCTTCATAAAAAAATATCTCATTTCGATAGTATGTAGTTTATATATTGGTTTGCAAAACATATCTTTGTTGGTAATTTAATATTTTTATATTTTAGACAAGGTAAATTATTCACGTAAAAATTTTGCTACTATTTTATGATGGAGTCAGATATGGAAAACGATAGCATCATTCAAACTTATTACATGTATCGCTTTAATCTACATAGATGTTCCTTTTTACTAGAATAAAAAACTGTTTAGGAATCAATTTCTTTTTAATTGAAATAAAATCCATTATCTGAATTCTAAATATAATATTTTATTCATGTTAAATCAAAAATATTTTTTTAGATCTGGTCATATAGGATAAAACAAACTGAAATTTATATTATGTTTACCACAATATTCGCATTTGAGAAACAAAAACAAAAAAAGGCTACCTTTGTTTCCTACGTTAAATAATTAACATTCGAAAAGGGTTTGTAATCCATTTCAATGCTACGGGTATAGGTATTGTTGGACAGAAGACACAAAGATTATTGAAAAAAATTAATCAGTTTTAGTATACACATTTCATTGAAAATTTACCTTCTTTATTTTATGAATACACATTTGGTTATTAAAATATATATTTTGTTTTATTTATCATTATTTAACGTATTTCATGTTAATTAAAGAAGAATATTTTATAACTTATTTATAAAGACTTTTTTGAGCACTACCACCTAAAAATAATATTATTAATGGAAGAAAACCATACATACTGTATTTCTGCTTAATGAGGGTAATATAAAAAGTAAATTTAATTTAGAAGAACCTTAACGAGCAAGTTTCGTATAAGTTGTTTAGTATACATGATCAAGAAAAATCTCTTTTCAAATAATTTCTAACTCGATATTAATATTTAATTACAACGTTATACAACACTGTTTGTTTAATATTCGTTGCTCTACAACAATATAAGTGGCTAGTCCAACCCTTCTTTTGAAAATAATTTATGAATATCGTTATGGTTATGAAATTATAAGAATTATAGTTCATTTTCAATGAAATTTTAAGCACCTTTTTGAAATCTAAGTGATTTGAGCTACCTTAAAATTAAAAGACTTAAAAAGTAACATTCTATTGCTTTTAAATAAAATCTTGTAATATTTTTCTTTCTTTCATTTATTCTATCGTGCATGTTATATTTTCTAATTTTCGAAAAAAAGAAAAGGAGTTATTAAAAAAAAAAGAATAAATATAAATCGTATCAATAACATAAGAATACATCGTATTTAAAAGTAAAACATGATAAAACAATATCATAAATTAAATATTAACTGGAATCATCAGAATGTATCCTAATACAAAACTTATTATTTTCTGAGTCAATTATTGTAACCTTAAAATAAATTATCAAAGGGTTTTGTGAGGCTTGAACAGGTGTAGTTTTGTTATCTCGATATCTTATTTAATTGAATGATAACACCCACAAGCCAGTGCTCTGTTTATGTAAATTTCAATTCAGTTATTAGACCTTCCACAGGCGATTAGGCATAACGTTACTTGGCTTCACTTGATTCACGGTTTAATTTAACTTGTCGTTACTTCAAACGAATATTATTATCCACAGACTGCAATAATGTTCGTTTAATATAGGGAGAACAGATTGACTCTTTAATATTTCTACGTTTAGTTCTAATCAGATTCTACTTGTTCACTGAAGTGTATTTTTGATGTTTCGATGATAATTTTAATCCAGTTGAGATTTCACACTCGCTACTCTTATTACCGAGATCGTGTGTCGTTGATATTCTTATAAGCCTGAAATAACAATATTATCCTATAACTATAAATTTATGCTGAAGCAGCTACATTTGCATGAAATCCATTTATGGCTATTATAGATTTGGAATAGTCTGGTGCACAGGCGTATTCCGTTGGCGGTATCACAACGCACAATACACGTCTATTCGGATTACGCTATCGGGCCGCGTCGTTCGTAAGTGGCTACGTAGCCTCAAATAGGCACTTACCGACACCGCAATGAGATGCCTCACAACTTCCTTAGCTCGATCGAGCAACAAGATTGTGCTATCATCGAAGATGCGACGCGCTTTTACGCCATAATTGAATTATTACTCACTCCTTGAGAAGGTAATCGCCTCGATATTTATGACAGCGTAAATTTTTGATGACGTTTACATTTTTAAATCGTTCAATTTGTAAAATTTCCAGCCATTGATGCCATTGCGATACAGTGATGACAACAGTTTGTCACGCGCTAAATATATTCCATGTACATAGCAAAGCAATTTTCACTCAATCCCTCCCGTAAACGAGTACAAACTTACGCAGCACACGTGCGTTTGTATCAATAGTATAACAAATAGGCTGATATTTCGTCAGAAATAACCCGAATCAAGTTTGAGTGTGAAGGCTTTTGTGTATGGCAGGTGAAAAAGTGAGAGGCTTGATTTATTCGTATACTGGCGCCGCCTATCGCCGGATGATTGAACGTAGAACGTGTTTATACATCAACCAAACCGTGAAATATGACAACTGAAATACGCTTCTCAGGTTCTCTATTTTTAATAGTTGCCGTCTGTACAGGCGGCGATGTTATAAGATGCGGAACCCGCCTTCACTTGAGTTTAATATTAGAAATATCGAGACGGTACGAATACAAAAATTTGATTTATGTCAGTTACTCGTTGTATTGTTTCCTTTTTCGTGATACGTTATTTTATTATTATTTTTCAAACGTCTTTAATACCACTATTAGGGAGGGCTTTTTACATTAGGTTTTTTATCTTTTTCTCGGGTTATATCATATTCCCGAAATGAAATTTTGTAACATACTACTAGGACTAGATTGCGAGCAAACTGAACTGTTGTTGCTTTAACATTCTGTGA
>DVQO01000833.1:0-12818 GCA_018231785.1 Danaus gilippus | reverse complement strand
GTCTGGACTGTTATAGTCTGGACTGTTATAGTCTGGACTGTTATAGTCTGGACTGTTATAGTCTGGACTGCTATAGTCTAAGAGCCATTCTAATTATAGTTATCAAATTCAATTGAAATAGATGTCCCTAGATACATTGTGATATAAAGAGCTGTATCTACCATTATTATGAGAACATCAATACCCAATAATTGTTTATCCCATCCATTAACTTGGTACACTTCAATGATTTTGCCCAGTTGCGTAAGCGCAAACGCAAATGAGATTCATATAAGGAAGACAAGGGGGGGTATGGAGGGTATGGGGCCATGGGGGGGGGGCACCAGTGACAGGATTCACGCTCCAACAAACGAATACAATGTAGCGTTCAATACGTGATCGATTATGGTTTTATGTGTAGATGTTAGGTACATTATTTGTTACATCGGCTGTATAATAGTATGCCGAGTTCGAATGTACCTAGATCAAACGTATTTAATGAAATACTTGTAATTATTTAATTTCAAGAAAGGTACAGGAACTGAATGAAGTTTGTTTTGAACACCCCATATATACATTTGTGCGAATGTATTTAAATAAACAAATTTTCATCAGATTCAAATAACGTAAATGAAAATTTGAAAAGCATAAATCTATTGTATATGTCGGTAACAATCTGCTAAGAGTGCATAGCTGATAAAAGAAATATCTAAATTATAGTTGGAATAATGAAAATAAGAAATGCTTGTATACAATATAATAAAATTAAATTTTAAATAATATACACATAAATCTATAACATGGGACTAGTACAAAAATTCTACTTCATTAAATTCACTTTACTTATTTTTGAGAAAAAAAAAATAATAAAAAAATGTTTCTAAATGCTCTACATCATATTTTTACTAAAATATTATTATAATAAGTGATGTTACAATATTTTATTAAAAAAACGAATTACTATGAAAAAAAAACCGCGCTCATTACTTACTATGAAAAAAAAACTGAGCAGTATATATGAAAATGTTTATATAAGAACCGATGCTTGTTTAAATGCACTTATATAGTTGGAAACTTATCAAATCAATAAGCAAACTATGAGTCTCGTTATTAGGAATCTATCGTTAAAATACTTTAACGTTTAAGTCACTTGATAAGCTCGAAATGGTTAAAAAAATCTCATTTTAACGGATCTAGAATAAAATATTTATAATATATCACCTCATTAATTTATAGTATTTAAATAAATAGTATTTTTTTATATAATTTAAAGGAAATAAATAACTTACTAATGTAATGTTACCTACACATACCAGGAATTTTTAATAATAATATTCGGTGGTGAAATGCACTTTCGATGCTGAAGTAATGGTGTGATTATTATTTTACAAATATTTTTATATTCCTACAAATATTTTTATTTTACACATGTATATATATATATAGAGACAAAAGTTAAACAAATGTAATAAATTAAAAGAAACAAATAGTTAATTAACGAGATATTTATGTTCAAAATGTTCACTAACGAGCCGGTAGCTTTTTTAAATACCATATTTTAGTGTACCGTAGGACAATGCTCATAATTTTTTATGTTTATTTCCATAGAGGTCTCAGACTATATGTTAAAACATATTTTTTATGGGGGACCTATTAGGCAATGAGCATTCCCTATTATTAATTATGGAGTCAATACTCTCCAAGTTAATTAACAGTAGAAGTTTGCAATCGTAGTATTCATTGCCAGACAGTATCCAAAGATTAACAAACAGATTAACTATGCAACAAAAATATCCCAGCTTTCAACACAATGCTCGCATTGCCCGGATAGTCATTCCATATCATTACAGCTATTGTAGAAAAATTTTACGCATTTTAATAAACAACTGTTCGACATGCATGATCGTAATGTGATTTGTCGGTTTGATTTTTGATTGAACTTGTATTGAATTCATTTACAGTGATTAGATATTCGATTCTAATTTCATAAGGAACTATCCTATTTACAAAGTTTAACGACATCAAATTAATAATTAATAAACTTTGTTAATTTAATTTAAAACTTAACATGCTTAACATAAAATTTATGTACACGCAAAAACTAGAAACCTAACTATAATATTGTTAATGACTTATAATATTATGGCCATTAAAATATATAAGGCTGTCAGTACGAAATCTACCAAGACAAGACAATCTAGGTTAGGGCGTCTCGACCCCAAATCTCTGGCAGAGCAGTGTGCGAGTGAGACAGAGCTAGCTGACCTAGAGTAGCAGGTTGGGAATCCGGAAGGTATGAACAAACCGGCTTCATACTGCATTTTTCCATTCAATGGAAAGCTCTGCCTTTACTTCGCTCGCCATTGGGACATTTTTTTTGACAATTTATTGTTTTCGTTCAAAATTTAATTTATATAATTTCATCTATATACATTTTTCAACGTCAATTTCTACATAAATTACATAAATTCGTTCATTCATAGCGGCGTGTGTATTTCCATGGAAATTTAATATAACAAAAACTTTTACTTGAATAAACAGTGGCATAAAAATTTGCTGGTATAATGCGACTAATTTGTATGTGTACTACGTTGTCCGCAACCTCATTCGTAAGTTTTAATTAAGTTGGCCGACCAGTAGCATGAGCCCTGAAACTTCCAATTAACCTATTTTAGAAACAACATATTTTTCCCTAAAGTATATTCCGTTTTTGTTTTTATTATCTGTATTATAAACTTCAAGAGCTCGTACTTGATTTTTATATGTCAAGCGTAATGTCAAAATTGGTTTTGACATTTGTTTTTTTTTTAATCCGCATCCGTATAATGCCGATGTCATCTAAAGGGCTGTCCCATTTGCGAGACATCGCGGTTGCTTTCTACCCCGCGGCCTCACACATTCCAAGCTGTGTGTGGCCGATGCAAGCCGAATACTATCATATCTGGTTAGATCACCTGATCTGTACGTTCATATTATATCCAATAGTTCGAGAAAAGTATGAAAACATTCGTAATTTACAGTCATACCTCTTCATACTTCAAGTTTTTTTGTATACAATTTTTGAAACCTTAATTACCTCATAGTCTCCATCTTATTCATATTTACATGTATTAAAAGTTGTTTTTAACAATATTAATGAACAGTTCTTTAAGTTAAAATTCCTAATGCTTCCTTTCTTGCCCCAGTTTAACGTGCCATCGACATTATGTCTCTTTATTTGCATTGGTTATCTTTTATTGACACATTGAAACAACTTATCGGTCGACAAGTTTCAAAAATGCGACGGAGAGGTCGAGCTGTGTAAGAAACAAAATTTAATAATATTTTCATACAAAATACAATAAACGTCACGGCTGTTGTTAAAGATCTTTTATTTATTAAATTAATTGTTACTTTATTGGCACTATAAAGAAACTATTAACGATTTTATGTAACGTATGGGATATCGTTTAACGTCGCTTGAAAGATAAATTGAACAATACGGTGTTGAGTGTTAATAGTACAATAGGAGGTATAATATTTGAGCAGATATAATAGAGTCGGTTCTAGCTTACCTTTAGCCTTTATGGCTGTTTAAGTTTTGTTGAACAAAACGCACCGTTAGCCAGAGGTGAGGGCAGCGGGGGAGCGGCGGGCACCTGCGCGCGCGACGAAAGTGATCGCTCTTGTAGAACGTGCAATACACAGATACGACTCCGCCAATTATTATTAAGTACACTTAATTGTTAATAACACAATAAACTTAAGTGTTATTTAAATTTAAATCCACTCCATTATATTTTAAGATCAGTTTTAGCTTCTAATATTATGAACGCTTCATTAATTTCTACATTCTTTTATATATCTTGAGACGAATTATGCAAAGAAAATTTAAGACCATTTATCTATTAAATCATATGTGAACATAAAAAGTGACTTATATAACATAAATACTAATTGATAATAACAGAAGTGAACACTAAATCTTTGAATTATAAACGTGTATTTGCGTGTGAGTTTGTACCGTGCCAAGTATATTGGTCAAGCCTACCGCGGAACAAGACAGGTTAAGGTGCCCGATAAACGCACCATCTTAGAGCCATTCAAGTCTTTTAAAGCATAATAAATAATTTAACCGACCGATATGGACGACCTGTCCTGTGTCATCTAAACATTGTGCAATTGTACCCTCTACCTAAGTGTCGGGCTCTGATAGCGTAAATATACGATGATTGTGTACTTAAGCACTTTCTTTGTTTTAACTTTTTAACTCTCGACCTATAGAATATTTAACATTTAAAAGTTTTACGTCTCACTATTTAAATGTCATATGTTACATTAAATGTGGGTTCGTTTTATAATTAGTATTATTTATATTTAAAATTAAAATACGCGATATTTTATATAGAAATTGTGTAGTTGATTATATTTCTTGCTGTTCTATATCTATTTTGTAAATATAATAGTGACCTGCATCAAACAATAATAATAACCAGTTTCTAACGTTTTAGATGCAAAATCAACCTGATTAATGGCGAAAGGTGTCCATTTGGGCTTGCTGTTATGAAACAACGAGACAAGTGTAATATACTATTAAAGTTAGTCCAGTGATGTGTAACAATAAAACATAATAAAACTAATTCTTAATATCAGATTCAGACTCGATTAACACAGTTTCTTAAGTGAGCGAGCGAGTCAAGATTAGCATAAAATCCAAGTAAATTACTGGTTTATGTTCCAGCTATGTAGTCACTAATAGCATATTGTACAACAAGGGTCAATGGATTTGTGAGCATTAAAAATATATCTCGTGAATTATATCGCCATATTTAGTAATAAATTTTACCGTTAGTTGTATGGTAACAAAAAAATAATAAACATCACGTTAAAGAAAATATGTCGTGACAATAGTTGGAATTTACTAGAGAGTAGAGACGTTGGTGGCGCAGCTAACGCGGCACTGGCTCTTAACGCGCTCCGGGTCAAACATTCTATTATATGACGCAATGTGCCACAAACTGGATTTGCACTCCTCTTACAGATACTGTATGTTAATCGCCTTTCGGACAATCTAAAATTAATACATTTAAATGTATTAATCTTACATTCGTATATAAGTTAAATTAAACACATACGCAATCTTTTTGATATTGATTGATTTCTTAGTGAGCAAATAAGTTAAGTAAAACGCACTTAGCTGTGAACGGACTTAAAAGAGACATCAGCTTTCACAGATTATTAAAATTTCTCTATATAAATTAATGAGTTAATCAAACAGTAATAAAATATAATTAAATATTAATGTAATTTCGTATAACTATTTATATGATAAGAGTTTTTAATCTGTCTTTGCTTTTCTGTGTCATTATAAATTGTCATATACTATTACGCCCACGCGTTCATAAAAATACTTCGAAAACGAATAACTAATAGAATTGTGTTCGTTATTTAAATTAAAATGTGTTATATAAATCTCAGTCAAGCTTTTTGATTTAAATCGATTTTAATTTTATTACATGTAATAGTAATCTTGTTTACGGGTTTCGTAAATTAACTATTAATTTTAAGGTTCGTTGGAATTTAAAAATATATTTTTTTTAATCCACGACAGTCACTGGTTAAACATACTTAAATGTCAAGTTAAAAAAAATAACTGTCATTAAATTGAATAACTGCAACAGATACCAAGTTTTTTTAATCGAAATTAAAATCTTACTTAGAATTTCATAATACCAAAAAATATTGTATTTATTAAAGATTATATATATTACGTATCATGTTATAAGAAAAAATATATAATAAATAACGGACAAGTAAACCCGATTGTAAATTAATATTATACGGGTCTAAAGTCAGATCAGATGAAATTATTACTGGCACTAATCGTAAGTAACTATAAAAACTATATGCAAAACGGATAACGAGCGTTAAACAGTTTTAAGTGGTGTCTAATGTAATTTTTGCATCCATTCACACTTCGGAAGCGTGTGATGTAACATCTCATCAGAAAATCCATCCATGGATGTGTTTCATTGCCAAAGTGATCGTGTTGTTTACATTGTGACATCGCTGTGTGAGCAGACAGCTTGGCGCGCCACTTTTTTTATTTAAAATAAATCTATTTCTTCTCCTTTACGAATGTCAGATGGCTGAGTAGATGCTGTTGAAGCGGAAACTGTTAACTTTCTTTTTTATAGCTTCCGAGAATGCTAACATAATGAAGCTCATAATATTAATTTAAGGGAAAGAACATTCGAAATAAAATTTCAAGAGTTCTTTTGATTTCTTATACAATTTTTTTCAAATGAATATTTAAATCCATCACAATATAGTTAAGAGGCAAGCTTTATACCAGTTTTATATGTTGATATAAAAAATAAACTGAGAATATATTTTGTCGTAACAAGTTTGACTTTATCGTTATGGTTGGTTATTAGCTTTAAAAAAACATCCTAATTGTATTAATATTAATGTAGCGTTAAAATATTTTCGGCGATGAGTCATACATTATAAATTTCATGATATAATAATTCAATTATATACAAGCGGCATATATATTAATAGAATGAGTCACACTAGTACTTAATTAATTCAAGTTACCATAAAGAATTATTTACAATTTCTATAAATCTAAAATATTATCATATGATCAGAATAAAACAATGTACATATATAATGGGATACATTTTGAAAGAATTATAGAAAATATAATATGTTTACTTCTAATTATTTAGCGTAAAGGAGCCCTTATATTCGACCTTCTTTGTCTCTGCAATATACCGGCCTGAAGGTGATATTGGCGGTATATATACTCCTTGGTCATAGCCTGCGCGGAAAACATTCCTCTGCTTCTTTGTAAGATCTCGTCTCTCGGTCCCCATGTCTTATCAAGTGCTATGAATTCGCGAAATCTCTTTTTTATCACAGCAACCAATAACCTCACAAGTGTAATAATTACAAGAAAACTAGCAAAAACTATAACGCTATAGGTAGAATAAATAAAATGTTTAGAATATTCTAACTGATCTTTAATTTCGTAGCAGAACGCGTATATCAAGAATATAATGCTCAAACCCCATGCAACCTTGATACAGCTATTTGGTCGAATGCCGACCATGAAATGTATATCTTCCGAAAATCTGTTCATGCCGTACCAAAAAACAAAAGTTACGCATTCCAAGACACCGACAAATGTTGCTATGAGAGTTACGTGTCGTCTAAAACTGTATGCTAATAAACCAACACCAATATAACTTAATAATGGGATAGTTAGTATATAGAGGATAAGAGACGCACAGAAAACGGTTAAGCCAGGATACTTCGCCAGTTTCGGGTTCCTATTGAATATGACCTCTAATAAATTATAAAATAAAACAAAACTGGAATTGATGGCTATGATAAAGTAGCAGCTGTAAATTACAATAAGATAGAACATTTGATCCTGATATTCATAGAGCAGTCTTGGTATTTTCTCAAACGCAAATGACAATGGTGTCCTGATTATGTCACCAGCTGCGGGGCCGTATTTGAAAGCATACGGGCAGGTTAACATAGCCGTTGTAAATATGGCAATAATTGTGTAAACAGCGCATATCATTACTGTGACAACAGTGTTAGAGAAGCTTGGCGACCGGAAAGGTGCACTCGATGCGAGGTTAAAGGTCAGCCCCGATCCAATACCCAAATTGAACATAACATTCTGTATGACACTTGAAAAGCGAAAATGCTCGGCAAAAATCGAAAAATCTATATCTATTGCCTCTTCATATTTCGCCACCAAACCTTCTTGACGCATGGAACCCATCAGGAGTATCGCTAGCGTTAGTATTGGAAAGCCAATGGAAATATTGATAACCCACTTCAGTGACTTGGACCTCTTGAAGCAGCTTAGGAAAATGGCGATACAGTTTAGTCCAGATGCTAGACATACCCTCCAGGCTATACAAAAATTACATCTATGTCCAGATGGTACCAAATTCAGTCTCCAATACTGATATTCAGGAAATGTTCTATATAAATGCTCGCAGTAAGGGAATATGTTCTGGTTCTTCACGCAATCCAGGTTAACTGTGTAGTTATTGATAAGATTACCGCAGAATTTTGTACTCCAAAATCCGCACGTGTAAAATGGTATTGGCGTTTCGAAGCTTATTAAAAAATAATGCAACAAAAACGATGATACAACATGATTATAGATAAGTGTGAATGCTTGCCAAATAATTAAAAGATATCCTATGTAAGATAGGCAAGGTCGAATCTTCCAGACATCTACGCAGTCTCTCGCTGTGAACTGACCAACTATGGACTCCACGTAGAGCATTGGTATTCCCATGGTAACGTAAACTATGATCAGGACTATTGAGAACCCGAAAGCTCCTTGCAACAGGGCATCATTTGGTATTGTGCTTATGTTCGTTATTCCAAGGACGTGACAAATAAACATCACTACGTAAGTTTTTCGCGAGTCCCAAGGGCTATCGTCGTCCATTTCCATTGCTCTCACATGACAATTAAGTTGTAACCACATAAAATTCAACCATCTAGTTACATATCAAAAATAAACAAACTTCAAATATAAATCTATTTTAATCATAAAAATAAATTATGAATAAATCAGTAAACACAAACCTGAACAATTCAGATAAATTCCGAAATAAAACAGGCCAATAATGTGTATTTTTTTTAAATGTGTAATAATGCAATATTGCCAGTTGTTTATTGTTTTTTTTTTTATCTGTTACTATAGTCATTACTCATTAGTCATATTTGATTGTTAATGGGCTTCATTGTCTCAATTAAATTATGACAAATTTTCAAGTATATAGGTACGTCCATTAAGAACGGAGATGGGATTTAGTAAGGCTAGCCTATTCTCTGAATAGGTATCAATATAATTTCCAAGAAGTAATCTGGATCAAAGCCTACAAGATCCATAGAGACAAACAAGAAACAGACCTACAAACATTGATTAAAATGGTCATTTTTTTAAACATATAACATCAATCTTTTATCTAAAATACACATTTGAAAATATAGGCCTTGCAACAAATATATTATATTAAAATTAGTATTATAAACAGAAAAGTCATATATACATACATAAGCAAATGTATATGTGCGTATTAGTGCATTCAAAACGATAACCAATAGACGGTCTTTTAACAAGAAATAATAATTGAAGAATTCATACAGAAAATTATAAGACATAAAAAAATATTGTGTAGCTATTCTTTTTCAGATCAATACATATAGTAACTTTGAAAATTCATTACAAACAAACAACCCATATGTTAGATGATATAAAATATTAAATAGAATTAGTGTTGAGAAAATTCTAACCAACATCTGAATCGATGAGGGCAGGTGCTAGATAATGAAATTGCAAATAATAAATGCAACCAAGTTTCACTTTATAGACCGGGACCCGTTTTACTTATGTTTCTGAAAGGCTTTCTTGTTTCACACTAGTCTTATCGTATGATCTTCGTTCTAATAACTCTATCAAAACCTACGTTGCTATCACTTGATGAAGCCTTAATAAATTAATTTATCCTCAATATTTAATATATATAATAAGTTTTATTGCTATGAGAAAACTGCTAAAGGATTTGGTCAGGTGGATTTATTTTTCGCTATCAACGAAAAATATGCATCTATTTACTTAAAAATTGTTATCTTTTTGCTATCTAATCAACATTTCTGCAACGAGCGGCAGTACCGAAAGATAATGTTAAAAAATATACACTATTCTGCAAACCCCGCCTTTATTTGTTGACCCAAATTTGACATAGCGTAATTATTATCTAGATACAATTACCAAAAACGTCAAATTTTTTATATATATTTCGTGTCAGTCATTCATAATTAGTAATTTTTATATGTTAAAAATTATATGTATAAATATCAGTATCATATTGATATTTAATTATTGATTAAATTCATATTATGCGTGCATACACCTGTAGTGAACGATAATAATTTCATTTACAAATTGTTTATCATTATCATTAATGAAACATAATTAAAACACTATAAAAGTTTAGATCTGCTTAGAGATATTTTCTTTTAGCATTTTTTATATATTTTATGTTGGCAATGAAAATTGTTGTTTGTTTATTCATATAATCTAAACAGCTTATGTTATGTTATGTTATGATGTTCACTTGTCACTCAAATTTGATATAGATCCGATGAAGGCTTTAAAAGTAAAAGTCTTAAATCTTTAAGATATTGCTCGTAAGTTAAATAATAATTTGCCTTTTGTAATCTATACAAATTGGATTTCTTAAAGTTATGAAGGACATTTAAGTTCGAATAACTTTTTAATTAGGTTATGTACTGTCTTAATATAATTTTAAACTTCAATTCAATTTCTTCTAACGTAAACTTTTCTGTATAGACGTGCAAATGTCACAGAAATATTGGGTTAAAAAAGTGCTCTCTTATAACTTGATTTTATTCAGATGTTCCCATTTTCTTAGTAACTAAACGTAAAAGACGTTTCATGAAGTACTTCTAAATCTTGATAATAAATTTTATTTGATAAATGGCTCAAACCAGAAATTTGATATTCCCGATGAATAAATTATGTGTTAGGTATATGTAATAAATAACAAATAGTTTTAGTGGAAGGAAATGTAAAATATATGTAAAATGAGAAAGCAAGATAATGCCCGTTATTGTATACAAGTAAGTTTTTTTTACTTTTTAGTTAATTTACCGCACAGTACGATTGCAATTTTGTTTTCGCTATTTCTGTGATCTAAGATTTACTTTCTTCAATACAATTTTCTTAAATTTAATTTGTTTATCCTGATAATATACAACCGCAGGCAACGTGTTTTTCAAGAATCTTAAAGGCTGACTGATGAAGGATCTAAAACAAACAAACATAAATTTTCTTTTAATTATTAATTTATTTATAAAATGATACCTCTTTATCGAGGTATCACAATTTAATTGTAATGAAAATTCCTTTAATTCTACATTAACAATGTAATAAGTATCTTATATTTGTCGTCGTAAAATAATTAGTACCTACAATAATATTCATAGTTTTCTGTAATCGTTACTGTATACCCTTGGCAAACCAAGTCATGGTGTTATCGGAGGTGTATCTTAAACAAATAGAGCGGCTTTTACAGCGACTTAGTATTGATTTTGACTGATTACAGGCCACAAGTGCCCGTTATATTATCTACGTCTACAGAGAAGCATTCAAGGACAAATAGGTTGGCATTTGTAATACGTAAAAAATGTAACAACACGACTTAATTTATTTCTTTAGGTATACGACCTAGTAAAGCTGATCTGTCTTACAATTACTGTTTATTTAAGTAATTTTGATGACTTAAATGTTATTCTACTGCCGTTGCAGTAAAAGTTAAGTAATAATCCCTACTTAGATTAAATAGATGCCAAGTTTTTTTTTTTATATTTCGTTGAAGTCTACGATTTTCACAGGAACTGTTTCACACGTGGACGTTTCGACGAATTATTCGATTATTATTTTCTTTATTGAAGTGTTGACATATAAAATTTATGGCAAAAAAATAAATAGTCGTAACATTAGGTAACAGTAACATAATGACTAATGGCAATGAGATGAAATACCGAAAGCTTTGTACAGAATATCGAAATCGTGATCCAAGCGTAAAATGTTTAAAATAAGCTTTAAATGGAATTATTATAGTTTCATTTGCATTATTCGCTTATCTTGGCAACATTTCACCGTCTATACCGCTGTCCCTTTCTGTTATTGGAGGCGTGATTCGCCATTACTAGCGGAATTACGCAGCGTAGCTCTGTAGAATATATCCGTCCCGGTCTCACATTGTAGCGACCCTTGACCTAATCGATTTAGTGAATGTGGCTAGTTGGTTATTTGAAGCTATTACTTATCCAGAGTAGCGACTGGTAGCTTTAGACCGCTAATGACCGGCACGAGACAACCAAAACGTGACATCTGCTCATAGTTTTAGTATGACGTAAACGTTTAATATAATCAGACATATTATACAAATAAAATATTATAAACATTTATATATATAAAATTCATATCATTGGCCTAGTTGTATCTGTATCAGATTAGATATTAACGGCCAAGCGAAGTTAATGTATCCACGACTCGATGGGAGGGTATTCGTGTTTTTGGATACGGTAGTACAATTAGACGGTAGTTTTAGTACGAATAAAAATACCACGAAATGGAAGTTAATTCTAATAGTTTATAAATCAATGAAACTTAAAGCAGTCCTAACATGATCGTGACAGAAAATTTCATAAGAATATAACCTGTTAACTTAATAAAAAGGAGCGATGGTTAATAAAATATAAAGGTAGAACAATACTAAACAATGTTATAGTGAACGGAAGCGAGGCATGGGATATAAATCTCATAACAGACACGCACATTTTATCTCATTGTGCTTCCGCGTCCCAGCAGTTAAGATCTTAAACTCTGATCAAGGCAAGCTTAGGCTGCGTTTCCACCACGAATTCACCAGTTAGCTCAATTAAGAGAACATCTTCATTACTATAATAAAGAATATCCTTTATTTGACATATCTGATCTCGTTTTGATATAGATTATTCTGAATTAAAATGAAAATATTTCATAAGTAATGAATTCTCAGCCAAAATCCCTCTTGCGAGTAGGTACCTAAGTATTGTGGTTAACATTTAATTTAGCTCTAACTTGCTACCTACTTGAAAGATAAGTATAAAATATGAAAGTGAACTTCATTATAGAACTGTAGTACATTGAAAAAATCACTCATCGTAACTAAAATTATAATTTTGAAAGTAATCTTTATATATATAATTCTTCTGTGCGTGTGTATGTCACTGAACTTCTCTCA
>DVQO01000832.1:0-12820 GCA_018231785.1 Danaus gilippus | reverse complement strand
TTTTACAGCCAATTCAAAAAGGCACAATCGGCGTTTGGAGTCAATGTAGCCGCAATTTACGTACAAAATTTATTTGGCAATAGCGTATTATTGTACCAACTCAAATATGGAGTACGTATTTTAATCAAATAAAAATTAATATTCCAATATAGAATAATATCATATCAGTAGAAGCTTATTGTTCAGTTTAGATTACATTCATCGAAAGGATTTAAAAGTCCGACTTGTACTGTTGCTGCTTTAAATTTAGTAAATTAAAATTGCACATGGCAAAAGTTTTGAAAACTGTAACTCATTTTTATGTTTATCAAAATTATGACCTTGTTTTAAGTAACCTCTGACTTATTTGATACAAAACATTAAGTTTGCTGGAACGACTTGTTTTAGTAAGATTCAATTCTTAAATGTTTCTTTTTGAAAATTTGTGTTTAGAATTTAGTTTGTGTTTATTATTATTATGTATATTAAATTATTATTAGTAAAATTATTTTTGTACCTCATAGGGAAAAGAGAATATTATGCTTTACATAACAATGATAATGGCATACACTGGAGGACCAATATTGATATCATTTGTGGTTGACGAAGTTAAAAGACAGGTACTGTGTATTTTAACCCATTGATTAATATTTTAATAATTTCTTTATTAACTTAATTTTATTCATTTTGAAGGCGGATGATTTGCCTGATTTAGTATATGGCATGCCTTGGGAAAATATGTCAGTTTCAAATCAAAAAACTGCTATGCTATTATTACAGAAAGTTCAAATTCCAATGGAATTTGAAGCACTTGGCGGACTAATTGCTGGAGTTAGACCTATGATATCAGTATGTATATGATTTTAAATGTCTCATTAATAAAAAATGTAAACGAATAATTCTTATTTACTATCATGGAATTTTTCAGATTTTGAAAACAACCTTCTCCTATTACGTCATGCTCGAGTCGTCAATGGAAAGTAAAAGTTCTTAATGAATTTTATCACTAACTAAAAGCTTCGCGTTTTTTTAAATGTATTTTTTTTTGCTTTTTCAAAGAAAACAATGTGAATTACATGATGTTGTATATTTTTCTTTTACAAATAAATAACAATTTTAATTACGTCGAATTATAAAACGCGATCGTTTGTTAATTGACAGTTGTAGCCTCTCAGAACAATTATAGGGCATTTGTGTGTTCAGTTTATCACTTCAATTAGCAAAATTGGCTCATTCTGATGACACTCAATTCAGCGGTCATTCCACGAGCCATTCAACATAATTCTATTGACAGCTTTAAATTTCGTTGCTAAGTATTTATCAAAAGTTGGTATTCGCTAAAAATACTAACATTCTTTCTTAGAAATATTTCCGCAAACATTGTTAGCGTAAATGTCAACTGTTTCCAAGATTTAATTGTCAAAACTTATGATAGATTCATATTATCGACAATTTATTTAAAATCCATACACATGTGCAGATTGACAACGACGTTCTTTTTATAGACTACAGAAAGTAAAGCATTTCAAAAGAAGCGATTTTATAAAATTTATTTAAGAGATTTATGGTCAAAATAATTTTATTCTAAATTGTATACGAATATAAATATTAAGCTCATTAGTTGGTTGGGTTGCCTGGATATAAATGACGTTTATAAATTTTGTTAACAGCGAGTTATGAACGGAGGACGTGCAAGCGACCACAAACATCAGTAGGAATAGTTTATTACGTGGGTGTTGACTTACTGCTTATAAAATAGACATTTCACATTAAACAATATATTTTGAATTGGACGAAATCTTACACATATGGAATTTCTGAACATAAATTATCTTAAATGGTTTATTTTTTTAATGTAACGTGTATTCCGAGATACTACATAATAATATTAGTTCTTTATGTACGCTAAACAAATTATTATTATTTATTACGAACAAAGTTATTTTTTTTATTACAATAAGCTTAAGAGAATCCTCAATTATTTAAATATCTTTCACTATACTGCACTATTAATATATAAATTTGTTTATCTGAATAACATATTGTGCGCAATGGATACCATTTAGTTTTCTATTCTTAAGAGAGGATATTACTATCACATGTTTATACACTGTAGTGGGCAATAGTAACAATTTCCACACACGAAAGCACTCAGAATGCCCGGCCATACAAGTGTTACACGATATAAAACTGTTATATTAACTCCATAATGGCACTCTTACAATGTATTTATTTATATAAATATATAATTTGTGAGAGTATATATATTTATGTGTGAGAGCGAGAGGATCCTCGTGGTACTGAGCTCAAAACCCTAGTTCCTTAAAAAGCTTTCGAGTTTGAGCGTTCAGTACCAATGACGATGGACTAATATGGTTAGTTTGAAAACAATTATAATGAGCGAATACACGAAAAGGAATATTTTTATACGACTAGCCTCTCCGAGCGACATATATATTACTTTTAGTTTTCAATACTTTTTTAAAAATATGAATACTTAATTTGATCCAACAAAACATTCGCCCGATTTGTATCAAATAAATTTGGTTGACGTTAAATGATTTTGAAAAACTGTGATAGGATTGTATTAAATTTGTGGGTACGATCATAAAATAAAATCATTTGAATTCTCTATAAAACGTTAACATGTTGCTTGAAATCTTAATCAGTACAGTTTACATGTCCCCGTTTAGCATCAAGATTACGTTTTCGCCTTTTCCTGTGTGACCCTATTATGAGCAGTTAGGCACTAAACCAACCAATATAATATAAGGGGACAAATAGTAAGAAACGCAAATTATCACAATTTAAACCCAATATGTAAATTTAGTGCTAAGGATCTGGAGAAAGTAATTTAATAAAGATTTCTTCGAAATTGGATTACCAAGAAGTAAATAAGTTTAAAAAAGGAATCCATTTGCCAATACAGGAAATCTCTCCTGTTCCGTCCGTTTTCAAATCATAAATATTACATTCAATATATCTATTATTAAATAAAGGAGATAAACCAGTCAATGTCAGCGTTTCCGCTGTAGAATTCCAAAGAGCTTTGAAAATGAAAGCCGATCACGCACACAAAGGCTTCCTTGGAGGTTTAACCTACTTCTATGGGAATGGCTTGGGATATTCCAATGATCTCGTGTTAAGTATTAATGTAAATATTACATTGAAAATATTATAAGGTTGATTAATTTCGTTACAGTTTATTTTCTGGTTCCTATTGTAACTTTAGTGTTTGGGGCCTTATAAATTTTAAATATTTCTTTATAACAAAAGAAAAATCTTTTTTTTATAAGCTAGTATTCGTTAATACGATAAACTTATTAAAACAAGACTGATATTATGTATGTACATTGTAAATCATCAACGCTTGATTTGTTTAAATATAATACCTTCACATGAAAACAAAGGGGAAAGTGTGAAAATGTTCGTCAAATTAATTACGTTAAACTAATTAGACGCAAATATTAGAAGCTTCATCGTTTAACACGGAAAAGATTATATTAATTAGAAAAATAATAATGTCTAAAAACCAGTTTTCTTTATTAGAGTTTACTTGAAAATTTATTTATGACCTTTGATCCTGTCTTCGTTTTAAAAATATTTTGGCAGTTTTTAAGGAGTATATTGCTTCAATGGAAGGGAAATAATTGTATTGTTGTAGTTGTATCTAATTTTAACACGTAGGCGTAACAGCAATGTAATATTTTTTAAGGTAAACAATATTATAATGCAAGTAGTTTTATTAAATCCAAAATGTATAAATATGGACACAGAATATATTGAGTAGTTTTCACCATTAACTGTGTGGTAATAACACATAAAACGAATCAAACACCATAGGAGAAAATATAATTAAGGTTTGCTGCAGGGATTAAACTGATGTTAAGCTTTATTTTAAGTAGGCACTAAAGATCTAGAGAAGTAACAAGACGAATTGAAGTATACTTAATTCTCGTCTTCCTGTGATCACATCCACTGAAAAGTAATCATCGGCTGGAAACCAAAAATGTGTTCAAATGACGTATACTCGCGTAAATCTCTGAAATTATAACTTATCGAAAACGAAATAAAAGTAAAAGTTTTAATTTGTGCTACATGCAACAATGTTTATCTGTTTAATATATAACAGATCACAGTATATGGAAGATATATGAGAAAAAAACATAATTGGGACCTTTTTCAACTTAAAACAATTATCGTTAGAATTTTATCTTTGCACGATAATCTCACAAAAGGCTTATAAGATTTTTATGAGGAAGTGGTTTTCACTAATATATTATGGTAAACATCACTTTTTTTATTATTATGACAGTCGGGCGATAGAAAGTAGGAATACATATGTAAAAAAATATAATCAATATTTAAATAATTTTACCCTGGAGAAACTTATTGTTATTAATAATTATGATAAAAATCAGAGAGAAATTTTTGATAACCAAAGCAAGTTGACTTGAGATCTATATAATCAATCATACGAAATAGGGCTCTGCTTTAGAGAGACATTTGTAGGTGCACACAAAGCTTTGAGTATAAAGCGAGGCCAAAGTCGTGCCAATGCACTGTAGATTTCAAATATGCGCATATTGTATTAATTTAGTATATGTTAATTTGTTTTCAAGTTTGAGAATGTCTTACTACTTCAACTATAAATACATTTAAGTTTAATTACTATATTTAAACTGAAGCAAAAAAGGGGTGTTACGAAGTATTTTTAAGACGTTAAAAAGTTTGACGTCTAAGTGATAGAAAAGAAAACAGTTCTTTTTTGATACCATAAAGACGATTTTTGTACTCTAAGATAAACTAAAAGGTGTAACAAATAAATCATGCCCAAAGGTTCCCATTCCACGCGGATATATTCGCGGTTGCAGGCAGTTTGTAATAATTTTAAAATAATTTGGGTGTTTAAAATTCTTTTAACATTTTCATCGAATTCATGTTTAAAATTTTGTAATTGAGGTAACATTTTTAACATTTAAACGTCAAAAGCGGACAGTTTTGAAACTTTATTGTATCTTTCATTATTAAGTATTGTCCACAGGAAAGTAAAAATAAATACTTTTAGATTAACTAGAATAAAAGTTTTTATGATGAATGAAATGTTTTACTTTTTTATTAAAAGAAACCTATTTACTTTACGATGAAACATTAATGAAATGTGTCCCACTTACATCATTAAAGCAACAATAAATTTACACCTAATAAATTAAAACCTAATTGTTTATTTCTTTATTCAAATTATTGCGTGTTTGGTTTACATTTATTCAATGAACCATAAACAGTGGCAATTAAATTCAGTGAATGTTATATACTTAATTTACTGAATATTCTAAAATTAAATTATAAAATAGTTACTTTTTGAATTATTGGTGATAATTTTATTTGGATTAATTTGTTTTTAATTCAAGAGTGCTAATTTCATGTTTTTATATTTTTTCTAAAGATATAACTACAGATATAACAAATAATAATTATACCTTATTGTATGTATAGGTTAATATATTCTGTGGAGGTCTGTTTATGTATACTTGTACATGTATGTCTTTGAAATATATTTTTATTGTTTGTTATTATGCATATAGCAAATGTTTTTCATTTGTTTATATTAGTCCGAGTTACAGCTATTCAAAGTGTCTAGGAACAATACTAAAAACTACTTAAATAAAATAAAAATTAATCTAAAGCTATACGGTAGCCTAGAATTAAAGTAGAAATGACATAATATTTTGAAGGGTGTCGAGAAACTTCTGGTTCTCATAATTTATTTTATATAAGTTGCTATATTGATGTTTTATTGCATTCTATTTAATGCTTATGCTAGGTTCATTGCAACCGTATGCTAAAGTAATGAAAGCCTTTAAAAACGATAAATGCTTAAACACCAATTGCTCTTGGGGAAAAATTATAGAAAATGCAATAAAATTACACTTTTCTTAACAAATGTGTTACCAGAATAGGTTCAAAATTTGATTTTTAATATTTTAATATGAATTATTTTAATTTTTAAAAATCTTTTTTGGTTTCTGTTGCTTTTATGAAATATTGAACAGTTATATTGATTACTGGTAATTTTGAGATTATTGGAGGAGTTAGCACGTCTGCTTGAAAGATAAAAGTATGATGTAATGTTAACAATATTTCAATTTCTTTGCAAATTTTAGGAAAAAATTTGAGATGACAAATTCTATGTTGTTCAACTAAATTAATTATTGATCCTCTCGTTTCCCCTCCAAGCATATGTTGCTTATTTATTCACTTCCTTCTTTTATTGAGAATAAATGTTAAAGGAAAATCCTACCGAAAATAAGACGGGGTAAAATTCCCAAGCGAATTAACTACAAAAACATCATGAGCTAGAAGTTTGTTATTTTGACTAATAAGGAACTAAGCTTATCGGGGCAAATAAATATATGCACGAACTGCCAGCTGGTCACTTCATACAACACGACTTTGTTTCATTGTTGTAGCAGTGTTATAAAAGCAAGCATTTGTTAGTCGTCATAGAGAAACATTCCTCATAAAAACACTTTGTTTTCTAAAAAAATACAGCTACTTCATTATAACATTATTAAGCTCTATAGAACGGAGAATTATCTAACCTTGTGGCAATTAGCATGAAACTGTTTCTCTATACATAAAGGAAGCGGTGTCTGATAAGTGGTCATGAACAGCAAAATGAAAACTGTAAGAGGATCAGAGATATTTGCACAATGGTAATACCATCGAAACAAACTGACCGTGAAGTAAATTTAATAGAGTGTTCAGTGAATAAGAGCGAAGTTATGGAAATATGTTTTTTTTTGTTATGAATTATTTAATTTTTATGCGTTTAACTCATGTTGTTAACCCGCTGAATCCAATTAAAGATCCTTTTACAAGTTTTAAATTTTAGATAGAGTAGCTGTGATTCTATTGCTGGTTATTCAGTATATATCCAATAAAATATACAGGACCGTTTTGTTGGACATAACTGTTCAGATTATAATGTAAAGTGTGAAATGAACTACCTATGGATAGTATAACGGGTAAAAGATGAAATGCAAAGATGCTAACTGGTAAGTGCCAAAGAGTTTTAAAAATATTGGTAATCAGAGTAAAAGCTAAAAAAGGACGATAATTGTCTTGGGTAAAAATCCAATGACAAATTATTATTAACTGCGAGCCACGAACAACATTTGCAGCTTAGATCAAAGAGTAACTTGTTTTGTATATAGACATTGGACCTCGAATACTGTGGCCGAAATGTTATAGCCAAAAGTGAGGGATTCGAACAGAATAAAAAGGGTGTGTACTTTCTGCTTTAAGGCTGAAACCTAAGAAACAAAAGAAATATATATTGCCTGTATAACGAATAATTTTAGAGATCTGTGAAAATAGTTAATTTAACGTTCCTTTCTGGGACAGCACAGGAATGCGGCGTAATACGAATATTTGGTGTATTGGATCAATATAATTTATTCTGTTACAGAAATATACTATTATTTTATTCATTAATAATATTTCTTTGAAAATTCTGGAGTTAACTATTTTTTTTTGTAAAATTATATCTTGATGTTAAAAGCCAGAAAGTGTTAATTTATTTATTTAATAGAGGAAAAGTAAAAATAGATTTTGCCCTCATTATTTTATTAAATCCATATTACCTCCTAACCTGTAACACATTCAACTTTGGATCTGACTGCTTTTCAATTAAATCTTTTATCACTTTCGAACTATTTCTACCTGCAAACTTATTTATATTGCTTTACTGTTTTGTTTTATGGTATCAAGACGATTACTTCAATATTTGTAAAAAATCACAATTTAAATATTTATCTACATTTAATATGCTAACAGGATTTGGAAGTTAAGGAAGTATATTCTTAGCAGAAAAACGATAAGGTTAAATACCAAGAGAAGTTTTCAAAGGCAGAAACTTGATTGTAACGTTTCCCTGAAAGTTAAGCTACTTCTTTTCAAAGAGCAAAACTGAAAAAAAAAACTGTTGTATGTTTTAATTACTTAATAAAATATTTACATAATAAAGATTAAAAATGTCGGCATATATTATGTCCAACCTTTAACAATTTTTTTTTACGAAAAAAGTTTGCGATTTGTGTGGTGTTATTAGAAAAAAAGCCTATGGCCTTATTAACAGTAAATAGTCTCTAATAAAGAACTTTTCTAAAACATTTGTTGAACATGTAACTTTTGTTATAAATACTAGCAACAGTTCCAAATTATGAATTGGTATACGGGAAACGTTTTATGCTACAAATTTTCCCAAAAGTTTTAGGTGTCTGTGAAGGCAATAAAGTTTTTGTAACTTTGCGAAAATAAATGCACATTCTACCAGGGGACTAAAGGAATTGTGAGCGTCCACCAAATGGACGTTGAAAACTTATTTTAGAGTTACTTGTTACATGATAAAATTAAATTAAACGGCTCAGGTAGCGTAAAGAGAAATTGAGATGTGAAATCATTTATTCAAAAAATACTTAAAGGTTTTATTAAATTTTTGATTTACATTACGGTGTTCTCTGTTTAACTTAGCTCAAGGTTGAAATTTGATAGGCAATTTAATCTTTTTAGAATAATATTATGAAGTATGAGGCATAAAATTATGGATTATATTTACATTATCATTAAATTTTCATTGTTTTTTGGTAAATATTTAACGGCTTGGTTAAAATTGTAGAATTATGTAACTTACCAGTTTTTTTATATATTAGGATGAAAATAGAATAATATTTTAAAGGAAATATATTCGATTTTTTATATTTCTAAAATTTTTATCAAGAAAAAGCAACATTCTCAAAGTTTACAGAAGGTATAAAAAAGGATCAACGTATTGGGTTTCTGTAGAAAATTGGCGATACACAGGATATTTGAGTACGTGATGTTTTGATTTGAAAATATTTCCATGAATATTTTTCTACCATTTCAATGCTAGCGTTGAGTGAGATTACTGTCACAATTTACTTTTATGTATCAGTTATACACTTGTTTTATTAATTTCTCTCCCAAGTTATTCCTACATTCAACCCTTCTAGTATTATCAGTATTTATGATTATGATTTTAAGTTAAAATATAACTGTTTTGTTGTGGAAGATGAATTTGTTCGTATAATTATTATTTTGAAAATTAAAATGATAACGAGATCACACTTGAATTGAAAAAGCCGGAATAGAAATCGCAACTTTCATCGTGCTGTTGCTGAAGGTCTAACTTTATAAATAATGGCAATACTTTTCAAAAATAGCTGACAATTTTTTCTCAATGGCCTAAAGTAAATTCAACAACGTGTACAATATAATAATTTATTAATTTGGTGATGAAATATCAATTACTATCTATATTATCTTTCCGTTTTAGTGAAATATAACTATATGCATATAATATTATTTTTTTAACAAATGTTTGAGTACTCAGATAAATATTTGTAATTTAAAAATATTGAATCGTTCAGTACACATTTTTGTCATATTAAACTTATCTTACTCGTTAAATAATAAAAACCTGATAGTTTTGAATTAAAAATGAATGATTTGTGTTTTACATTAGTTGTAACTGAAATTATTACTTCATAATTTCTATAATAATCTATCATATTAATTGCCATATCTTTCGATTTTATGTTAGTATAAATAAGGAAAACAATTAATAAATGCCACAGTACGTCCGCCAAAATGTAAACAAAAAATTGTGAACTGACAGCTAACTATATAAAATGGAAGCAACTACAATGCTTCTTAATACTGCTGACATAATATTGAATCTATTAAAAGTGACAAATTGTTATAGGAATTATTATAAATCGGTAACTATTACGTAACGTACGTTATAGTTACCGATAAATAATAGTATGTAGTACTATTACGTAAGTTCAATAATCATAATTAAGAATTAAAAAAGGAAATAATGTTAAAAAACTAAGAGAGTTAATTAATTTAAAAAGCATGTTTCTTTAAGAAAAGGTTTTAAAAGAAATAAAAATTCCTATCTTTATGTTTTGCTCATCTCCACTGATTATTATTATTAATTTCGTGTTACGAGTTACGAGTTTAATTTTAATTCAAATAGATCATCGATAATAATTTATTACATTTTGAAAAAGTATATACGATTTTATGTAATAGTGAAACTTTGATCATGATTAATTCATTATAGTAACGAAGGAATATAAACGCACATAAAGTAAGACGATATGCCTATATTCAAATCATGTACTCATCCTAAAGTAATTGAAACACTACTTCAATCTAATAAAACAAATGGATTCTATTCTAAGAATGAATCAGCAATGAATGAATTGAAATATTCAATTGAAATTTACATTGTTAGTTTTATAAAGAAGCTGAACCAACGTAAAAAGTATATCTGCAGGGTAATAACTACACTTATTTTCTCAACTACTTACATGTTTAGTCTACTATTAAGCTATCGTTCTTAAAAAAAGCTATTTTGGTTGAGTACAAGAATGTCCGCAGTCTTATTTTTATCTAGCAATTCGGTTGTATTCCATTATGAGTTTAAATCAGAAGTAAATAATATTTTCAAGAAAAAAAAACTAAAAAAAATTTTATCACCATTATAAATTCTTTAGACTATGATTCGATTGTGAAATATTTCCTCTAATTGTTAAATTTTATTTCAAGACCTCCGGAAATTGTAATCAAGAAGGTACGATAAAAATTTATTTGATCATTAAAGATTAGACTTAGTCATAATAAATAACAATATAACTTAAAAAGTAATAAGGTTTGTTCTAATGAATTGGAGTTATGATTTTTATATACAACATATATTTTTCGTATGTACTACAAGATTTTTTATTTTTGATTATAAATTACATACTCCGGACCTTTCGGTTCCTTTACAGCAACCGCCATCAGCCTCTCGTCTATTTTTATATTTTGTATTTTTATTGGTATAGTTGTTGAAAATCTTTAAATAAGCAGACCCGATTAAACACCCTTCATATTATATTTTTAAATCCATATAGGCATCAGATATATAATTCTTATCAGATATAAGGATCATGAGTAATCAAGTTTTCGCACGCATCTTCATCCATTACCGACCGTAATATGTCATATTCAACCATTCTGTGCGTGTGATTGGGTGCTCTAATGATTGATTAATTGTTGACCGACATTCAAGTGGCGTAATATTGAGTGATTACATTTTTTACTGCTTTTCATTCCAAACTGTATCATATTAATACAAAAATGTATATAAAATGAGGCATACAAATCATGGTTAATGTTAGAGAAGAACTGATTTTCTTAGTCCTTGGTATTTTTTGTATTTTTGTTCCACTTCATGAGAATAAGTTTATTAAAATATATTATTAGTATTGGTATTCATAATTTTTACAATTGTTTTAAAATATTATCCTGTTGGAATTTATGTCGAAAATATAGTAAATTACATGGTTAGCAAAATTAATATGTTTAAGTTAATCACTATACATATATTTGGTTGTGTTTAATCAGATTATTTGGCTAAATGTAATTATATTTCTTACCAAAAATACGATTAATTTTATTTTTACTCATATTTATTGTACCCTTATCCAAAAAATAATATTCAAACAAAGCACAAATACCCGCGGGAGTGATTAAACTACGCACGAGCGTATAATTACAAGTAAAGGGAAGCGACCCTTGTTATTCCCATTTCATTTGTTTTTCTGACTCTGCCGATAATTGAGTTTTATATCGCTATTGTCGTACATGCTTTTCAATTGTATCCCACTCCATTTAATCTTAAGCTATTAGTAGATATTAGCGATAACAATTACTTGTTATATGTCATAACTTTTATTTCGATTATTATAAACATATTGCGGTATAAAGCTGTTACTCTTTAGTTTTAAGAACTGTACGTGACATATATTCCTATTTAGTTTCAATACGCTTACATAAACCGATATTGCTCACTCGGTCTCAGTAAATACAACAGCTAAATCTCTTTGTGCTAAAACTATATTATTTCAATTAAGTGCGAATAATAATTGCTATATTGAAACTTCTTCTTCTTACTTACTGTATTTAAATACAGTATTAGCAATAAAAGATTAGTAAAACTACGACGTTTTATGTAATCATTTTGTTTTTCTCATCACCTATAATAAAATTGCAATTAGTGATTTAATGAATAGCACTTTTTGTAACTCTGTTAGATCCTATCGTCGATGTCACTGAATGTTATTCCGGTACAATTATATGCTATATTCAATAATAATACTTTATTTATACATGTATCTTTAAAAATACAACAAAACCGTATATTTTAAAGTATATATGGATGGCATTTCAGAGTACAGCGTAAAGTTAAAGCACTTAAGTAAATTAAAGTGTGTCTGATGCGATGGAATAAGGTCGCGGACGCTTAACCGCTCTGAGTTATCTTTACTGCTCGTCTTATTCGTCAATGTTCTTAATTGAGAGCAAAGCAAGTTTACATCCATTACATTTTATAAAGTATTATGTGCTTTAAAATTAAGTGAAATATATAAGACGAAATAGAATATGAACGATTGTTGGAAAGAAATGTATTTATTTACAAATTATATATGAACTTTATACACGACTATTATTAGCACTTGCAACCTTCGCAATGTGAAGTTAAGCAATAGACTATGTATTTTATATTATACTTTTTTTCACTTAAATTTTAATTCAAATATTAGTGCACCACTGTTTTGTGATTAATTTAACTAGTTTAAAGGAGTTAATGGCCCTCTATCAGTAATAGCCAACAACTCAATAGAAAACAGGTCAAGACAAGATAAAAGATAGAACAACTTTATTATTAGTGCCACGGGAAGTTCTAATAGGGTTCCGTCTAAAA
>DVQO01000831.1:0-12822 GCA_018231785.1 Danaus gilippus | reverse complement strand
TATATATATATATATATTCGGTATTTTTTTTAATGAATATTATTCTTATATTTTTTAATAAATGAAAGAAAATTAATTAAAAAGAAAAACATATATATGTATTCACGGAAACGAGTAAAACATGAATCAACATTTGAAAGGTTTACCGCTAATATATCAATTTCGTTTATTTGTTAGCGTTACAGTCGACGTTCATACATTATTAATTAGAATTCGCTTTTTACTTTGGCACGTGCGTGTACACTTGATAGCGTGTGCCGTTACATATAAGGCCGAGTCTACATGTGCAAGCGCACAATCAACACTATTATTTTAAAATCTCATACTCATTGACAAAAGATAAATAAAATGCACACTCAGCTTTATCTTTATAATTAATATTGACATAAAAATATGTAATTAAAATGTTGTATGATTGTAAATGTCATAATGTCTTGTAATTTCAACTCACAACCACCAATTACGTATCTCATTGAAGAACAGTAAACGACGTCGCATCACGCATGTGACATGCTAGTGACGAGACAACTTATACATACATATGTATGTATATATGTATGTATACAATGTTTTTATACAAATTGCTTACATAAAGAGCCATCAATCAATAACTTAACCGAGCCAAGCGTGTAAATTTACGCTAATATTAAGGTAAACTAAAAATTATATACTTTTTAAAGATAAGAAAGAAAATTTTATAATATTAAGTTGAACCTGACCTGAGACCTTTATAACAAAGAGAAACGAAAACTGTCATAAAGCGGTACGAGTCTGGGTTTATTTGAGAATTTCAACTTAATAGATGTAGATTTGTAGATAGATATAGACTATATCAATAATAATCCTACTAATATTATAATTGCGAAAGTTTGTGAGTGTGTGTATATGTTTGTTACTTCTTCACGCTCAAACTGCTGAACCGATTTTGATAAAATTTTGTATACAAGAAGCTGACGTCCAAGAATAACACATAGGCTACTTTACATCCCAGAAATCCGCGGGTAACACTGCGGGGCGCAGCCGGTTAATTATAATTCTTGATTATTATATAAGACACAGTGTACATTAAGTTAATAGAATATTTATTGACTGATCTTGTTTTGCATTTTATTTTTAATATTTCTATGAAATCATTTGTTTCCAGAATATACCTCTAAAATGAATTCATCCTAAATAAGTAGACGTTATACTAAAATATCAAGGAGATACTAACAAACACAGCAGACTCCGAGTCCATGAGCACAGTCCCCTGAGGCCTTGCCGTCTCGTTGGCGACAGTCGTAAGGATTGAGACAGATGCCAGCTCCAGCGATGGTGAATGTAGACGGCTTGCATTCACGCTCGCCTCCCACTGGGAAGAAGTTCAGCACCTTGCCCAAAGAAAACAATCCTGCTGAAACAAAGAAAATTTGTTAAATTAATTAAACGTAATATTACTATAACTAAATGAAACTAATATTTTCGGTTTATTATTCGTTATTTTCTTAATAATGTCGACATGTCGAATGCCATTCTCATCTCGTCTGCCAATGATTATTGTTGCTGCAAAGTAACCGAAACGTTGGGGGTATTTAATTTAAGAAATAATAAAATAACGCGCAGTAAACAGAAAATATATCAGTTTCATTTAAAAGAAGCTACTTTTAAAGAATAGTATTAAATATGTTCAAAAGTAAGATGTCCATGTCACTTGTCATTAATCAAGAGAAAACAAAATGTAATGTTGCTTTTAACTTTCATGTTCTGATGTTTTAGTGTTTTTAAATGATCCCGTCAAAGATTTCTGAACGATGTTCCATTGTTCTTTGTTTTGTTCGACCTGAAATCGATAAGAATCAGAATAAATCCCACTTTATTTTCACGGTAAGCTATAAAAATGTCACTATTCAGAGATAGACATCCACCGTTTGTTGCCAAGGAAATGTTACAGAGATCTGAAGTGAAAATACATTTTATACAAGTACATTTGTTCGAGAAACGTCTGCTTTGTATTTTAAATCTTTATCGAACAACATCCGAGACAATTCACTTATCTTATACCAAAAATATTTATAATAGTACTTTTTGTGTATATATAAATAATAAATAAGGAATTTGAATGATTGTTAATATGGAAAAATTTTATAACAACCGATAAGAAATCCAGCTTCAAATTCATTTTTTTTTTACTGTATTATTCTTTGAATTAACCAGCAAACAAAAAACAGAAAAAGTGATGGTTACTGTATTAATAATTGCACATAAATACATATTGTGATAAGCAAATATTACCATCAAACATGATTCTTAAAATTTCAATTAAAGAAAAATGAAATCTAAGATCAACTTATTTTACTGACTCACCACAAACACGATGACTAATAAATATGATGAAAGTCTGAAGTAAGAAACAATATAAATATTGGGTTCCAAAATTAACTTCAGACAGTTGACGTCATAAGGTGCAAGTTTATTGACATTATAAAATACATAAAAAGGGTTCTTTTAAGTCATAAAAAAACAATATGTGTATATATAATTGTTGTATTAAACTGCCTTTGTTTTATATGTTAGTAATAAAGATTGACGTATGTATGTATATGTATGTATATTGTAAAATGTATTGACAATATCAATCCTTATACAAGCTTGAACATTCTTTATTTAACAAATGGTTGAGAACAGGGCACTTTTTGGAAGAACGAGGATTATGTCACATGCTATTATTATTATATACAAAAAAAAACAGTTCCCAAAAGCACTTTAAATTTCCATTTATATAATTTTTATATTTCATTATTCTTGGATAAATGCTGAATTGTAATTCAAATAGATTTCTTTGATTCACGATACTTGAAAAAGTTTATTTAACTAACTGATAATGAATCTACTTCGCAAAAAATCTACGTCCGTTATACACTTTCAAATTACAACAAAAAGTCTACAGATTATTATTAAAGCCAACGGATATTTGCAACTCATCCACATTTAGTGTTGTTTGAGCAAAAAAACAGCGTCAAATTTACAATGTGGAGTTCAAACTTCATAGTTTGTCAATACTTCAACAATGTCTGTTTTATAAGCTACATTTAATTGAACAAGTTTATTTTATGCTTTCTACTTCTTACAAAAACCTATACAACGTTATTGAATACATTTTTTAAATACCTACTGAACTAAGTAGGTTTATAAAAATCTTACTTCTTCGTAACCAGTTAACTGTAAGTCCAAAAGTAGGAAGATTGACTTTTTTTATAACCCAAAGGAGCAAACGAGCAGAAGGCCTACCCGATGGAAAGTAGTCACCGTTGCCCATGGACATCTGCAAGATAAGGGATTTTCCAGAGGCGTTGGGTACCTTGTTTGTGGTCGAACCACCTGAACACTTAATGTTTAAAAACATTGACTTTCAACATTTTTGTGAAGGATGTATTGTCAAGTCGATAGAATCCAATAATGAGATTAAAATTGAATTATTTCTCAGAAACAATCTGTTATATATCGCAATTATTCATATCATTCAACTTATATAATAAGTTTTCTTTTTGTAAAAATAGTAATTCAATAAAAATTAATTGCTTTCGACCAATACTCATACAAAATCAATGGAACGGATAATAAAGCTTAATTGATATTTATAAATAGAGATAATTGTTTTAATTTCACCAACCAGCATTTTATAAAGATTGTTTTAGGAAAACAAACATTTTGCCTCTAATGCTTAGCAAAATGAGTTTTACTATAAAAGTATGAGAGAAATTAATAGTTCAATTAAAAAACAATATGAGCCATATTAACGGGATAACATAATAAATCACTTGTGGAGTGACAGTTGTATTGTGTTGGTTTTATTTTAGTTTATTTTGAACAAGTTTGAGGCCAGACGACTATTACTGCACTTTCTCTACTTTAACTTAAAAAGACAATATCAACAGTCGGTCATTTCTCGTGATATTTTAATGTTTCGACAAATTAATATGTAAGAGTCAAGTGTAAATGACAAGATTACTAATTAAAATGAGTTTTTAAGTAGGCAAATACAGTAAAGAGAAGTCTTAATAGGCGTGTTACGTGTAACCATTACTAAGACGCGATGAAGATTTTAATACAATGCTTCCTCAAAAAAAAGCCAAAATGAAAATAAAATTCGTGTGGTGTAAGGTGAACATATATACGATATAATTTAATGTTCATGTCGGTGTCACGTTCGCCCACGTGTTAGTAAAACTGATGGGTCTTTCAACGTAATAAATTCAAAACAACCTGACATTTCCCGCGGCTTTCGTCCTTAATACTAAGTGGCTCAACTTTTTCCTCCTTACTGTCTGATGTCATACGATTTGTAAATAACATTAGTATAGTGGGAGAAGCATTATGGAAATAAGCTGTTTATTCAAAGCAGATGCTACCCTTGATAAAGAACACGCGAGAAACAAAAGAATACGGTAAGTACTGAGACTAAACACTTGTTTCTAGCTTCTGATACTAACTGTAGGAAGTAAATTAAATGAGTTTGGTTAAAATGAGTCGAAAATTATAGTAATGATATGTATGGTCGCTGTAATTAAAACTCAAACTGAACATGACAAGTGAACAGTAATAAAATTGCGAGAGAAAATCTCATAAAGTTTACGTGAGTTTATCTTTGTAAACCTTGGTTTCAGTTGGCCTTTGTTGGTTCTGAACAATACGGCATTTAAGCGAGTTTTTTCATAACTAAAATATATATAACCGTATAACGACATTTTTACTTCCATTAATATACCTATTATTACATAATCTATCTTCTAAATTTAGTGGTTCATTATTAAATGGCTAAATTTCGTGAAATTATAGTTGATAATATAATGAAAACCTTCCAAAATAAAAAAGACAACACAATAATGCGAACGAAACCAAAATAACTTTGTTAGTCTTACAATATAGGATATTGTTACAGATTTATTGTGGCAGTTCAAATATTACACGAATCTCCTTTACATGGCTTCGATTACGGAGGCTGTACCCTCACAAATCACGGTGTAACAATTCTTACAAGTGCCTCTAGCTTTAGAAATACAAACAAACTCTCTTCTAAGAACACTCAATTTCAAAGATAAGTTATTCTATTGAAATTCTGCTAACGGTATACACTTTCAATGTTAGTTAGTCATGCTTTTAGTGATTTTTATCTCATGTGCCTTTCCTCGCAGTCGATAAGGATGTTAATGAAAATAGATCATTAGCAATTGTTTTCAAAATATACTATAATTGAATTCTATAAACAAGAATAATTGCACATCATTATCATCATCAGCCGAAAGACGCCCACTGCAGGACATAGGCCTCCCCCAAGGATCTCCACGACGACCGGTCTCGTGCCACCCGCATCCAGCGGATTCCCGCGACCTTCACCAGATCGTCGGTCCACCTTATTGGGGGCCTACCCACACAAGGTAGACCGACGATCAAATAATAATAATGTGAATAATTGTACGCTCAAGGAAAAATAAAAAGGCGAACTTGTATTCTACAGTAGATTTGTCACAAGTTTACGCTCGTTTCTTTTGAAAATGGCTAATAAATATTCACTTATTGTTATAAAATTCATTAAAATATACGTAAAATCCTAATTATAGATCTTACTTATAATTAAAGAGTTTAGAAACCTCTTGTTATATTTTCATATAATAAATTCTCTAAACGGGAGCACTCATTAATTCCGCTTTAAACCAAGTTAATAACAGGATGAAAACTAGTAAGAAGAGGATAACGTGCGGTTAAAAGTTAAACAATGAAATAATTTTAGGGCTTTTAAAATATGTAACTATTTTTATTTAATCTTAACTTATAAATAATAATATTTATTTTTATAATGTGACAAACTTCTTAACCAAATTTTTTGGTTGATAAACGAAGGCTGATATTTAAAATATATTATTTATATTTTATTTTAGAAAGAATGGGAAGAATGGATATAGGGCGAATATGTGAAAAAGAACTGGGATTAGGGGATTTAAGGAGGAAGCAGAATTTTTTATTACGATAAAATTAATCAAAACTTCTGATTCAGTGGTCAACGTTCGTATTCAAAACGCAATAAAAAGTAAACCACATAGAAACTTTAAACTAGGTGAAATAGAGGCCGTACAAAAAGTTCAAAAACGAATTACAGAAACCTTCCCAGTAAAGAAATGTACAGATTAAGTGTACCACGAGGCAAACTAGTCTAGTGAACTCGTCTCAAAGAATGTGGAAGACTCCATAAATGTACGTACATAGTTTTTAAAATATCCTGAAGTAGCTCACGATTGCTATTAGTTTTTCGTTGATATTTCAATATTTTTAGAATTAAGATAAGCGTGACAATAAAAAAACGAAAGATTAGTATTGATTCAACCACAGTTGTTAGATAACAATCTTCATTAAAACATTTATGACAATGAAACTCCTGACTAAGCCGCATATTCCAAGTAAAGTACGTTTATGGGGTATTAATGTGGTTGCAAACAACTTTCTAATAGCAGTCGACTTTAATTTGATGCCCCAAAGTAACAATAACATTGATTCACTCATTCTATTATTAGAGTAGAACAAAATGCAAATAATTATAATGCAATAGATATATACTCTAATCTCTGAATACTAAATAAAAATATCACCCATAAAATCCTCTGCATCACTACAAAAAAGTATTTTTAACTCCGTATTCCTAACATTCCATTGCATCAATCATTTTCCCGTATCAAACTTGATGTTACATAAAAATTTAGCTCACACAGTGAACAAGATTGATGAACAATTCCCGGCTGTTAATACACTTTGTGGTTAAGTAACAAATCTATTAAATTGTAGTTGTAGACATGTATGTTGGATGTTCGTGACGCTTTTTGATAATATCTGAGTTCAAACTCCAATATTTTATGTAAATTCAATGATGTAGCTCCTCAAATGTCTAAAATATATTAAATTTAGGCACAATTTAATGAAACACAATTTTCGACTACACATACATACATACATACCTATATGTATAGACACTACATATCGAAAGACCGTAACACCAATAGTTAATTTTTAAATACATAACTATGCTTTCTTTTGCTCAGTTATGAGCTAAAACTATTTAAAAATTACGGAAAGAAATAGCGATAATATAATTATTTATTGAAAAGCGAGTACCATTAAAAATTCAGTTAATTTCCGAGAATTTTATGAAGCTTGCGGAAACTTTCCAATAGCAAATGAAAGACAGAGCATTATATTTTAGTTGTAAAAGCACATTGTGAGATTATTAATGATGTGTCTTTTGCCAATCATTGCTAATCAGTTTGATTTTAAGATTTTCGGCTTCCGAATAATAATTCGAATTCTAATTTAATAAAAAATTTCTAATAAAAAAAAAATGAAGACACGCATACTTTTTGATTCCAAATGACAAATAAATTCTTGATTCATTAAAATCCCCCCACCTTTAGTCACACAAAGTTTCCACTCTGCTAGCTGCTTTCGTTATCATTATCATCATAGCGTGATAATTTATCATTAAAATCATAATTTTACGTCATTATTCTGAGACGCAACGAAAGTACTCTCGTTGCAAATTCTGAAACAAACATTACTTGGAACTTTTTAATTAAATTGTAAGTTTGAAGAACCCTCATAGCTCAGAATAATGATGCACGGGATTTTACATATTATATCTTTAATTTTTCTTTTACTATTCACAATTTCTTCGTTTCATTTTCCTCATATGTATTTTCCAAGCTTAGTTTAGAATTTTCATTATCTTTTTCTTAGTTTCGGTTCGCTTGTTTAATTAAAAGACTTCAAAAAAGAATAAGATTCAAAAAAAAATAATGTTCCCAGATTTCACTGCATATGTGTTAGTGTTCTTTATGAAATAATTTTGATAGTTTCCCTTGTCTTGGAAAAAGATATCTGAATAGTGGTTTCATGAGAAAAAACAGAATCCGATGATGGTATCTTAAAGAATAAAGTAGGAGATCTTTGAAAAATATATTGCAAAATGTTTTTTGATAATAATCGTTCAAGAATTAAATATAACCGGAGAGCATAACTTTAATATCTGTCATTGGTCTCATAATTTCCAATTTTTTACATTTTCTTGGTTTTCGCTATTAATCTATTTACTGCGTAAAAGGTTATTATCAAGTTAATATAAATAATATATTGTGTGTACTTATTAATTTATATAATATATTGGGGTCCATTTAATATAGTATTTACTTGACACTTCAAGTTATAAAATAATTATTTAATGATTTCTTTCGAAATTGAAATCGTTTTTTTACTAACATTGTATTCTAATGATGTCATCACTGACTGTTATAATAAATGATTCAGTTTCCAATGACCTCACAGTAAATTAAACCAGTACATACATATTCCTAGTTAATATAAGTGAACATTTAACCTCTCTGTTCTCAACTAAATATGTTCATTTAATAGAACACTCCATAATACGGCTATGAGCTTTCAAGACTGTTCGCAGGTTATTAGCCACGTCATTAAAGTGTGACTACAATATTTTAAACTATTCCTTACATTTCAATTAGTGGTACAAACTACAAATTAAATTGCTCACATTAGTATTCTTTTTATATGAAACTAATATTATCGGATTTACTTCGCGATTTTTTATTTTTGATAATAAACTACATACTGCTTCGGTTACTTTACAGCAACCGTGATTATAATTATAAATAAAAAATCGTGTAGTAAGTCCGATAATATTAGTTTCATTTAAATAAGTTCTCGCGAAAACCTTAGATCTCATTATTCTTTTTATATATTTTTCTATAAACACGTTTTCTCAAAAACATTTACTTTTATTTTAAGCAACTAAAATAATTTATCACCTCTGTCATACTTTAAGTAATTTTTATTTATACCCGTACTTGTCTTCTTTGTTTTGTTTCCAATATTTTATGTTTTATATCAAAAATGCCCATATTTATGTATTTTTGTGTCTCACAAAATATAAAATTTATTATAAAAGGACGATAAACATGTTCCTTCTCAAGCATCATTTATATATTGTATGAGTTTATCAAAATGTAAAGTATGAATGGAATGACGTTTTATAAAATCCATTGACCCAATGACCCAATGCAGATTTGATGAGACGTTATTTTAAGATACATCCAGAAACACTCGGTTACAACCGAACGTCTTCAATATAAATGTCAACGTTAAATTATCGTAAAATGAATTGGAAATTCTAAATGTATTTTTCTGCTTTCTTGTTGAGGAAAAGTTGAATTTTCTACTAACTCTTGCACTCGTACACATACATACATATGTCAAACGAGTCATTCTCCTATTTGAATACAATCCATTATTGAGGACGCTGAATTGAAACATATGAAATTCTTGCAAGAGAAATTGCTGTCAAAATTGATCTAGCCATTCTAGATATGAACCGAAACAAAGAGACAGACAGACAAATTGAAATTTTAATATAGGTATCGTCAATACCTTTACATGCATTTTGTGGAATGCTGTTAATTTGAAATTTCAAACGCACATTTCAATTTCATTTGTTAGTATATCTATACCAAAAAACAAACTAAAGCTTCTAATGTATTGCTGTAGCGTTGATAAGACATACACAAACAGTCCTACTTCAATAAACCATATTGAAAGACGAAAACAGTTTTTGTTACGATCATATTACTAAACTCAATAATTTTTTATTCCATATTTTCTATATAACTTTGTTTTTTAATCTTTTGCAACATAATTCCTAAATGTTAGTAACGTATTTACGTAAAGATTACACTTATTTCCGCTGATTTTCATAACTTTTTTTATGCTCTACCTCTTATGAAAAATGCGCTTAAAAAATAAAATTTAATGTTACAAATACACCAACGGAATAACTGTCAAAATAATAATTTAATGGAACATTATTGAATGGGAAATTATCGAAAATAATATAGAGGTGAATTGATTTTGGTCAAATGGCTAATAATGGTATAACCATTATGGACATGAATATGATTTAATCGAACATAGCAGAGTCTGATACATATTAGGATTCCAAACATTTGCTATAGGTTTCCATAAGACTTGATTGTATTTGAATTAGTAGTTTCTTTTCATATAAAAATCATTTAGGAAAGAAAACGAAATATTTCACAAGAGAAAAAAAAATTACCTAGCAAGTTATATTACAGTGTGTAGAGAAAATATTGCAACGACAAAACTATGAGAAGGCTGTAATTAAATTCGTATCACCATGAATTCACTATAAAACCTTTTAGTATGAACGAGCTATATTATGACTATATAATAAATTTTACTCACTAACATATTTTAATGCTGTTATTTTTATTAATTAACACACATTAAGACACACACAATATTATAAATTAAGATATATACTAAAAAAATGGAAATATATATTAAAATTTAAATCTAACAACGGAACTTCTTTTCTCTTTGAGATATAAAAAAAATACTGTATGTTACTTATTATGTTCCGCAAAAAAAGACGCGCTATAATATTATATCAGAGTCATCGCGAACTTGTCGCAGGACCTACTTAAAAGCTGCTGAGCCGGTAGCAATTAATGAAATACTAGTTACACACGTACAACCCGGACACACACGGACCTACAGGTCTTATATATACATATATATATATATATAAAGTTACACATATATATACATATAAAACCTAATCAAAATATTATTAGAAAGATTTAAATACAATTAGGAGCCCACGTTTTGGACTTGATTTAAATTTTTTAATCATAATAACTGGCTTTAAAACATTCCACTATCTAAAGCAGGCTTTATATACACATACATATTAATATATTTTTACACTTAGTAACGTTTAAAAGAAACCAGCGGCCGCAGACGGAGTTGAATAAAACATAACCCTAGAGACCTAATAATCCCGATCAGAAAGTCTTTCTAACAATACATTTTTTTTTTTACATAAAACTTTACAACATTTTCCTTGTATTTTTAAAATAATTTATGCAATAACAGTTAAACTTGTTTGTAGAACATAGCGGCGTTTATGTGATAGTGGACAAAAAGAGGTGTAAGTGTTTATTTTGTAACTACTTTAGAGACAAACATTTGTATTACATTTAATATATAATTTATATAAAGTTAATAGAATACCTACATATACATATTTTATTTATTTTCGAATATATTTAGTTACAAAATCTATAATTTGCCTTACCTATACTCGCTTCTAAAATCATAAAACAAGTTTAATTTATATACAACCTATCAGTTATGTTAATTAATAACAAAATTATGAGTTGAGATTTTCGTGTCATGTCCCAATTTTTTTAACGGATCTAATATAAAATTGAATAAATATTAAATTTGAAATATTTCGTTTGTAGAATAGTGTACTGTCTGTTGAAGAAAAATGTTCACCTCTCATTATTTCTGTATAAAATTATAAATAACTTACCAGGATATAAAAAACCTCTGCCATTTTCAGTCAAATTTATACTGTCACTTGTTCTATTTATTAAATCGTTCGTCCTAATATCCACTTTCCTCTTGAACTTATTATTCTTGGAAGCATCACAACTTAATATTAAACATACAAACACCAAACATCCGATATTATTCGTAAGCATTTTAGTCGTTTCATTATTAATAAACTTTGGCACGTAATATTTTAACTAAACAGTAATACACAATATATATTATAAAGAGTGTTTGAGCTTGTATTTTGGCGCGTTCCGCCAGCCATTTTGCAAGCGCACGCGACTGCACCGTCAAAGCAGGTTTGCACGAGTGATATAAATCTGAGACGGTAGGTACAGGTTCACAAATAAAGGAGTAAAATGATAAACCACTGATGTACGACGACCTGCTTTTGACCACTACTACCTTAAAACAATTCTCTCTATATAATTTTATCTCAAACCTTTTAACTCTACCATTTTTTATTTCATATGGCTGGTGGAAAAACGTTTCATATTAATTAATAAATTCTTAGATTTGGTTTAATTACACGTTAGGAGTACTATCCGAAATATATAGTGATAGAAACGAATCCGTTACAAGTTAATTTATTTGTGAAAGCTAAATATATAATTCTAACACGATTTAAGCTTACAAATTTTCTTCATTATAAAAGTACTAATAAAAAAATGACTAAAGTTTATTTTTAAATTATTATGGCAAATAATAAGCTACAGTCCTGACTGAGGAAGAATCCTGTTCATGACACACTCCGAGTCTTAAAAATCATTACATGTAGATCATACATACCCTACAATCTACATATTCAATCTTTCATATTTAAATATTTGAAAACTACATTTTCTATGTATAATTATAACAGGCATATCAATTAGTGATACATACTGAAGGTCACCTGTTTTAAGTACATAAATATTTATATTTTTATATACAATACATTTTTGATAACAACATTTTTATACAACTTAAAATAATCTACAAGTAGACTTACTTAATATTAATAGTTTTCTGAACAAAATATGTTTTATAAAGTATTCGATGGAAAAGGTTGTCATTTGGACTTATGAGAACACGATGTAAGAGAATCTCTGTATGAGACCGTAGGACTGACAATCCTCCTATAATTTATTTGAGTGGTAATGAGTTTTAGCAAACGAATGCGTTTCGTAGGAGTTCAAATCTTTTTCTTATTGAAGCAATTTAGAAATTTTGAAGATATACCCATATAAATTGGTAACATTGGACATTAAATCCTTTCTAACACTCAAGGAAAAAACTAAACTACAATGAAGAGTCACCATTCTGGGGGAATGATGTATACCGGAGGGGGTCCATAGAGTGGTGGACAGTCGAAAACGGCGTGCCACAGGGGTC
>DVQO01000830.1:0-12829 GCA_018231785.1 Danaus gilippus | reverse complement strand
AACCATTAAAATATTTAATTTTATTCACTAATTAATTTTTTAATATATGTCTTTGGAGTACATTGAATTTAATTATTATTACCTCTTATTTTTAACAAACGAGGTAAGAAGAGGGGTGCCATAAATTAGACTTTGATATCTGTCGGCGAGTGTGGTGTGGTGAGCAAAAAAATTCGATGACGTTTTTTCCAATTGAAAGCCAGTTTCCTTGGATTGATTATTATCGATATTCTATCAATAACGATCCAGTACTGTTTTAGTAACAGCTCTTTACCAATATGACATAAGTTATTAAAGGCGTATAAAGCATTCATCATGTCAGAATCATTAAATAATATAAATGCCTAATAAGTATCATAATGCCCTCCAATATTATCCTAAGTCAATCATCACAATGATTGCATCGCTTACAAAAACCGAACCTTTAACAAAATCCACTTGAAACGCAAAGTACGTGTTGAGAACTATTGTCATGTTATTGTCTTGGATTTAAGATGAAGATCTCTATTAAGTGGTCCCGATAGGGTCAAGACCGTTCGATTGCTGGCTGTTAATATTGTTTTAGTTCACAAATAGAGGTAAGATTTCCAATGTCCATTGTTATCTTAAGTGGATAAATAAAACTACTTTGCTAATAATACTTCGGTTTCTCGTTCGATTTTATATTTGCGATTCAGTCAAAGTTTTACATTTTAAAAGATAATCCCTTTTAATAGAACAACGGATAGACAAAAGTTTAGATAAAAATATCAATACATACTTATATTGTTTTGTTATAATAATAAAATTTTTGTTTGTTGAAAAAGCAAAAATTGTGGCAGATTTCTAATGTACGAATTTTCTATTTCTAATTTATTGCTATAATAATAACATTAGATTAAATTAAATGAACTTTATTACAGTAGCCTGCATTTGTAATATTGTTATTAAAAGTCATTATGGAGCGCTTGAAAATATGAACAAGTAAATATTATAAACAAAAAGTTGTAATAAAATTTACACAAAGAGACTCACAGTGCTAGTGACGGCCAGTGAAACTGTATTAAATATGTTATTATTAAAACAAACATAATATAGGTAGTCGAGTCCAATGAACACACACACAAACACACATATATATATAAAGCAACAACTAAGTGTAGTCTAGTGAGTGATGGCCTAGTGGTTAAAAGGCCCGCCTCTCATGCTCGAGGGCGCGCGTTCGATCCTGGCCGTGGCAAGTACCAATGTGATTTTTCCGAGTTATATGTACTTTCTGAGAGTATTTAAACATCACTGGTTAATGCATTCCCAAAAAGGGGTTGATGTAAGGCAGACCTCGGCTAAAGCTGGGAAATTGCCAGGTAGAAGAAGAAGATATAAAGCAATAAATAAAAGTTATTCACTTACTAGTCAAGTCAACAAAATTTATTGTTCTATATAAAATCAACGTACTTAAATAATTGTCGTACAATATAAATGTAGGAAAATTATACCATACATAAATATATTTTCATTAGTTGCACTGAACAAACCGACAGGTAAATAAACTTTGTAGACAGCCTCGGTATTTGAGAGCAAACTCAAACAGTACATTGACATAAATAGCCTATGAAAAAGAAAAGAGGGAAGCGTTTTGGTCAGACCTTTGAAGATTCTACGATTTCATAAAGTAATTTTATATCAAACGTGATATAGACTCAGAGGCGTATGAAACAGCGACAATGGCTAACTTTTATAAAGGCAGCGATAAAAGAAACTTTGTTTTCTATTACATATACATACAGTTAAATTATGACAAATAAAATTTTCACAGAGTAATGACCATCACAGAGTGTAATATGAAATATAAAAAATTCAATTGCGACCATCACAGAGTCGCGATCTCGTTCACCTGACGAGGATTAAAACTCGCTAAACTATGTAATGGAACCGCCGTTACATAGTTTCGCGCGTTAATTTAGTTTTTTACAGCGACAAGTCCGTAATTACCGTGGATTTCACATTTAAGGATTTGTCACTTGAAAATTTTATTTAAATTCAACTGTACTGACCTCGTTATTATTGTTTTGTTATAGGAATATAGTATTTTTTTTATTTTTATGTATTAAACGTCAATTTATGAAAGAAAAGTAACCTGATTGTAGATGTTAATTAAAGTAATATTGTATTACTTCCTTGAAAATATAATTTTATGTTCAAATTAATGAATGGCCATTCTACTCAATTTTTTTATGAAATACAGCGACTATCCACTGAAATCGTTATTTCTGTTATATAAACATCTCATAAGGTGAAACTACAATATTTAAGGTTTAAACTAATCCGGGAATCATGATTTATAAGGCGGGTAATTCTGTTCCATTTTAATATTTCCATGCAGTGTGAACTTATTAAAAAAAATTGAGCGAGTATAATATTAAAAAACCATGAGATAAACCACACCACGCGGTCATAAACATCTTAATTTAAACACAAATTACATTTATTAACAAGATTTTTTTTAAAAATCGTTTTGCATGTTGTTTTTTGTGATCTAAAATTTCGTGGTTTCTTTTATAAGCAGACCAACAAATCGTTGTATATTTTTGGCATAGTCTTGAAGGTATAAATATGTAAATGTGGATGTTGTATCTCATTTAAACGTCCAGGTGCACATTACGCCGACTGTATAAAGCCCTGCGGCTTCAACCAAATTGAATTTAAAAAATATTACGGGCCCGCGAACTGTTGGCCGTTTTCCAAAAGACAACAGTGTCTTGCATATTCATTTTAAAGGAATAAAGTTGTACAATGTACAGTGATATTTAAAATAAAACTTATTAACAAAACTTAACCTACATACCAAAGAAATCTGCTCAGGTTTTGTTCTTGTTACTTGAAAGCAGAAGGAAGAAGAAATCATAGACAAAGAATTAAAAATTCGCACCATTGTACAAAGAAATACTATGGAATATTATTTATTTAAAATCATTAAATAAATTTAATAATAAACAAATTAATTTTAAATTTAAGTCCTAAAGTTTATACCTAATTATGAGATACAAAGCCTTTTCAAATTCAATTGATGCTGAAGAAATTTTTAAAGTAGGTATCCTTCATATAATTTGGCGAAGCGTGAAGAAAGCCTCTTAATGAAATAGAAATCTCAAAGTCAACAACGCTCAAGGCTGAACAATACCGAAATATATAGAATCCGTGGCGACGACATCGTTGCCTATAACTTTTTACATTAACCGGCGCCGACTGTTTATTTTGTACCTTTAAACCTGTTTTTAAACTACGACGCACAAGTTGGAGGTCTCGTTTCAAACTCTTTGCCCTCCGTATAATTTTAATCACAAAGACAAAACAGATTAAGGTCGTATTCACAAACTTTCAAACTGATCCGTACAGTCTTTTTGTCATTTGAGACTAGAGTTTATTTTCGATTTTTCTGTCCCGCCTCCCTTTGTGATGCACGTGTATAGAACTGCTCGTATTTCGAGTTAAATATTTCTTATTACAACAGTTGTGTTATTAATTTGGTAGCTGACTATTTGATGTTTACGTCGTACTTTCCTTTGCGTCACTTCTTCAGAAAATACGTTCTCTCTAAAGGTTTGAATCCAAATAATAATATCGAATAGAGAAAACCAGTGGAGTATATAGTTAACAGATCTAGCAACATTTAGAATACCTAATCAGGGTAAATAAAGAGTCGTGCGCATCCCAAATCCCAGAGCTTGAGAACCAAGTCTGAATCCATTTTTCTCCCAGATGCAAATTAATAAAACTAAACACGGAGCCTTAATATTTATTATGTTGAATGTCTACTTTATTCGCCGGCTACGTGAAAAGAAAAAAATTATAGGGCGGGTGACACATTTTACATTCACTTTGGTGGAAAACTCCAGGTGGTTGCAATTTTTAACAGTCTGTTTAATACAGAGTGAAAAAGCTATTTCTTTATTCTCTTACGTTATCTTAACTACAATTACCATCCGAAGTTGGTTGATTATTTTCGAGATATACCTAAGTATCTGATCCTAATAAGTAGCTGCGTGCTAATTGATTCATAAAATTCAAGGTTTTCAATTTCCAAGGCGAAGATTAATAAGATTGCTCGGTCGGTTAAAGCCATAATGAGTTTCCGTAATAACGTTTTACCAAAATGAAATCTTTGGGAGTTTCGTATTATTTTATGGCGGATCAGAATAAATTTTTATGATGGTGAAACTTCGCGACGTAATTATTTGGACATGTATATAAATTAAATTTATTGCTCTGGGTGTTCAGTAAAATGAGGCTCGTCAGGAGCTTTTAAGAACTAATAATTATATTTTCATTAAAACGTGAATGCGCATAAAATCAACTGCATTATTGTTTGTGATGTTTGAGTGAAAATATATGTAAGAACTCTTAAATTCCACATCATGGTTCTCTGATTGTGATTATATGAATTTGTAAGTTTTTTAAGGATAGATTGGGGCAGAAAGTCAATCACGGTTCATATTTCACCACACGATGATGTAGTTAAACACTAAATATTATGTAAACTTAGATTTAACTTCAATCAGCCGTAAAAAATAATTATTACTTGAAATATATCGTTCTTTTATGTTTATAAAATCGGTAATCTGACGGCAAATATCAATTATCTGCACGATATAATTTGGTTTTTCGTGAATTAATAGGAAAGGCAAGTAACGTTTATACTTTGGTATTAAACAACTTCATGGCATTTTAATTAAATATATAATTGACTAAAATTGCCTTTGACTTCGTTAGTGCTTTTGTTTATTTGCAAATATTTTATGCCCAAAAATTGTACCACTTGTTTAGTTTATTGAATTATCGAAATTAAAGGCTATTTCATAAGTATTTATTGTTTTTGATTTAGTGTCTAGTAAATTTAATTAGAAAACACTGTCAAGTGGACAAAAAACAAAGTTTGGGAGTCATTTGGTTCTGGCTACGTTGATGTCGTCTTGTAAAATTTATATTTTAAAGGTAAATTCAAATAGATAAGAAATATTGTAGAGAAAAACTTAACGAAATGCTCATGTTTCAAGAAAGAATTTTAACCTTGCAGAAATGACTACTGCATACTGAAACTAGAGATAAATTAAAACAGATATAAATTTTAAACAAAATATTATGGTTCTTTCTGTAACCCAAATCAAATCGATTTAATATTATGTTTTATATACAATATAGATACATAGATACAAGATAGATATGTATCTATATTTATTAAATATTGTGTACGCAAAATTATATTTAAATATTTTATACATATTATATGTCTCCAGTACATGTTTCTCGTCTAGTCGGATCAAATAAGACTTTAATTTTTTATTAGTTTAAATTTTGCGCCTCACTCGTTGATTGGATGATCATGAAATGCTTACATTTTCTGAGGATAATAAGCAGCTTGTTTATTGTTTTGAAACTATAGCTGGCAAAACACAACATTTTATGAAAATTGCTTCGATATTTTTTAATGGATTTAGTATCAAGCAAACACACAAACACTTTAAATTTTTACACTAGTAGCTTTGTAATTCATACCAATTGAATTATTTGCAATATGCTTCAAATATACTAATGAATAATTAGGTTGTTTTATATTCCCATACAGAAGTGTGATTTTCCGAAATATTTTGAACTTCCAATCCAAACCTTTGAAATACACTTTCAACACATTGCTCGAGTAATATTTTGATACATATATCTTTTCTGTTCCCAAATGTTTCTCTATAAAATGTCCGAATAATATTTAAACAGGTTAACTCAGGTCTCAAGTGAGCTCGCGTTGCGAATCATTTTAGCGTACATCAAACATTACTTTATTACTTCTCGTTATACAGTTTAGTTTGTACCTTTTATGACAGATTCAATTACGTTTGTGAACCTAACCAAATCAACTTTAGTAAAATTGTGTTAGCAAAACGAACTAGCCATTATTTGAACGATGCTCAAATTAAATTAGTTCTTAAAGATTTCATTGACATCGCAAATAAAATATCTATCACAGCCATTTTAAAAGCATTTTGTGCATAAATAAAGCTCAGATGAAAGGCTTTCGTGAGTAACGGCCCCAATGAATTTTTTATGGGCCATTTAAGTGGCGGTATATTAAAAACTCATTGGCGTAAAAACAAGCTCGGTAAAGCCCATCTAGTAGAACAGCCATCCGGCACTCATTACCGACTGAGCTACCGCCTCATCTGATATCCCAGCACGTGCCTAAAGGAAATTGAAATCTCTATCGGTTAATCGAAATATTGAATAGTATCTAAAAATAGATTTTTAATTATTCCATTAGACCAACAAAGCTTTTGCAGACAAATCACTAATTAAACAAAAGATTGTAATATTTGGTAAGACGAAATTAAAATGTGGACACTGTTTTTAAAATATACAAGAAGAAAAATTAAATAGGAATAGATTATGGGTGCTTCAAAAAATAACGATAAAATTTTATTTAAAACGTGTTCTTGTTAAGAAAAATATATATATTTTTTAATTCACTGTAATTTATAAAAGATATTCTACGAAAATTGTCAAAAACATGTGTATCATAAGGTGAAGTAATAATACAAAATAAAACTAGGAATAAAGCTAATTTTTAATACAGTATGAAATGTGTTTTTAAAATATTTTTTTAAGCATTGACTTTGTTTGCTCGAATCTCTCAACAATGGCCGATACTCAGGTATAATGATAAGATAAAAAAAATATAGCACGGCATTTCGAAGGTCGCTTTGATAGAACCGCCTTATTATGGACAAGCACGATTTCCTACTTGAACACGTTGCCTCAAATTTAAAACGACCAATATTCCTGTGTATGTCGCAGTATCACTACAATAATGAGATCCTTGTAATGATGTCGGTTTAATAAGGCTAACCGGGAACATTTTCGTGATGTTACAGTTTTGTTTATTGTAATATGGTATGGAAAATTTTGTTAGTGGTAATAGCAAGTAGTTTAAAAATGTATTTGTTGCGGTAAACATAAATTTTAATTCGTGTCTGATAATAAAATTTATTGGAACCGAATTAAGACAAATTAAATAGATCTTGACAATATGCAAATTAAACTGGGTGAAAATTATTTTTGAATTACTTAGAAAAATATGTTACAGAGTGTTTCTTTATTCCATAATATCAAAGTTTCAAAATATTATAGTTGTGTTATACATCGTAATAGAATCTTAATTGAAAGCATTTTGGCGATATAAAGTGAGACGATTATAAATTACTAACGAGGTTTGTCTACTTGGATGACGTGGAGGTGTAAATGGAGGCAAATTTGTCAATTTATATGCGTACCAGCTGCCTTTGAACTCTGACTTCGACGTCGCACAGAGAAAATTCTGTGTCGGTACTTCACTATCTTATCGTTATATATAATATAACTTTAAAATTCTACCAAATTTATAAAATTTTATGTCATAAAACTGATTCAGATCAATTTTATACTGAAGACATTTCACATGTTTTAAGACGTAAGGACGATGATACAAAAATTATGAACAACTTCTCGGGTCTTTGAAAAATCATTTTTTACAAAATTACCTTTTTTGTATTTATCACTTACTTCTCAATATTAATTTTGAAATTTTGTGTCATGTAAATTAAATCAATTATAATATTATCTTAAGATTAATTCAAAAATCTTGTATGAAGATGAAACTTGAAACGGTAAGTTTTTAGGTCGCCGTAGCAAGCTCGTTTTACACGAGGCTCATTCATTCTCCTGAAACGACATGTAATGTTTTTTAAATTGCTGTTTTGTTAACCATAATAGCAAAAATAATAGTAATGGTACTTTATAAATATTATGCAACACAATTTACAAGGGAAGTTAACTTATAAAGTGTTAGTTACTTGGCTTATTTATGTAGTTTCAACGTTATTTTGTTTAATAGATGTTTTTATTTTTTCATACGTTATTTTAAGAAGCACATAAGCTCTTGGCGTACATAAATGTATTTAGATGAAGAATTAATATGTGTTTATGAAACAATTATTAAGTATCTAGTGTAATATTCTATAAATAAATTAATTATGTGATTGAAGTAAAAAAAATATAAAAAATGTAAAATAAACTATAGAAATATATATAATAATATGCACTCAAGAATTCAAAAACTCGAGAAAAATTTGTAGCAACGACATTCAGGTTGTGGTATTCACGACGTTTTACTAATTCTGATAAGTATGTCTTCCTGACTTTAGAAGGCGAATTAAATACTTTATATATATATATATTAACAGTCAAATTTTATTTAAAAATAAATCCACACATCATCATCTCTAACTGTATGTGAAAATACGAACACATCCTTGTGGCATCTCAACAATGACATCTAAGTCATATTATTATAAATTCCAATTATAAAAACAGTGGGATTCATTAAAATGTTTTGCGTTCACTGAATTTAATTATCCGTTTTCTTTGTTTGCGGTCGCCTGTTCTCAGAATAGATACAAACCCTCGCTAACAATGTGAATATCAAATAATGAAATGTTAATAGACTTTCATTGATTAATTATATGTTTGAACTGAAATATGAAACGCATCGAGATGTAGAAAGGTCTGACTGTGTTGACGACGTTAGAAGTAACTGAAGATAAATAAGTTTACAACTGTAATGTGTCTCTAAATCTACTCATTCGGGCACGAAGCGTCCAGTTTGAAAGCTACCCAAGGAGTGGAGACTGTCCACAATTGACCGCGACACGGCAAATCACTTAGCTTTACTTTACTCTATTTTGCTGATGCGACTTTTACTTTGTGCAATTTTAACATTTCTAAAACCTTTATATGTCAAGAGCATATACGTTAAGTAAAATTTTGACTAAAGAAGTCAAACGTAGCTGAAAATTCCATAGCGAAAGTAATACGGTTACCTTAAAACTATGTAATGAAACTATTGCTATAAACTGAATTTGAAAGACAGATTTTTACGTGTCAATAACTCTTTGAAAACAAATTTATACAATCTGAAATCATATAATAAACGTTATTTTATTAAATAAACCAATCACCTGCAAAATATACGCTTTTCAATCAGATCCACGTTTTATAACTGTACATCTTGAATTAATTATAATTATTAACTATAGTTCTGGACTAAAACGATATACTGGTTAATTGAATCATAGCCTAATATTTATATAGCAAACTAGAGGGCTATATATCTTTTGATCTAAAACAATATATTTTACGTATCAATAATTTAATATTCAATATTTGTTTAATAAAATGTTAGGGGTAACTATTTTTGATGAACAATTATTTCAACTTTTTTATGTGCATTAATAACACCTATAAATGTATTTTAATAATTTGTCCACTAAGGCTGTATAAATATTTGTATTCAATCATTTTATTTTGTTTATAAAAGAGAAACATTTTCAAGATCTAAACCTATTAATTACTCTGAAGTGTGACTGTTTTGATTCATCATTCTTTGAGTACCAATGACTTGGAACTTTAGCAATATTAGTTGCTATAAATACCAAATTTTTTATGGAAATTAATATTGTTAGTTTCATATAATAGTAATAATATATGAAGCGTTATAGGGAAATTTGCCGTAAGTCTCTATACTAGCATTCGAATTGAGTCTGTAGACTAAGTGACGTAGTCACAATCTATTTTAAGCTAAACCCTACAAGTTAGAGACTACAGAAGTCTTGTGTTGGACTAGAATGCATTCTTTTCAAATGGCATTGTTTGATGTGGAAATGATTTTTTTTCTTGTAAAATGTAAGCTTTTGTTTCTATGTTTATTAATATAATATGTGTATCCCTTTTCAAGCAATAAGTCAGTAAGTCAGTATGTATTCAGTGAGAATAACAAATTCGTGTTGGCTTATAACAATGTAAATTCAATGTTGTATATCACATAGCCAGGCTTGAGCTCTGGTTTGAGCTACCAAGACTGATTTATTCGCTACGGGAACCATACGGTAAGATTCTGGAGCAGATATTCAACTTGATTTAACAGGAGTTTATTTGCTGTCATTTTGACATTGAATATTATTTTATTTTGCGTAAATTAATAATTTAACTTCTGTGTTATAAAATGACACATATACATTAACTTTTAATAAAATTTATATGACTTTTTTATCCTCACTGTATTAGTTTTTACTTTGGAAGTTTTATATTTCTTCGTAGGTAATTTAATACTACTCTCAGTATAGAGCTGGTTCGATTTCAAAGATGTAATATGTCGACCTCTTCAGTAAGAAAGACGAAACCCGTTGTTTTATAAATAGTATATTTCAAGTTACAGAGAGATAAACTGTTAGAAACGTGATGCCTACCGTCACAGAACAATGCACAATGCTTGTAATCTTAAAATGGAAGAAAATCACTATGAATAGAGAAGAGAATAAAAGCGTTCTACGAGAATGTTGTGAAATTAAATGAGGTATATACAAAACTTTTTTAAAATTTGTTTTCTAAAATACCCTATTAAACTTTTATAATAATTATTACAATCGAGACATAGATTTTTTTATATCAGAAAATACAAACGAACAACCATTATGTGCTCTAATTAACTTGTATAAAATAATTTTATAAATAACTATATTTTTATCAAGTATTATTTTAAAGGACATAGGATTTAAAACATGGGTACTTATTTCTGTGTGAAATCTTCAGTGCTTTTTGCTTTTAGCCTCCGAATTTCTAAGTGAAATGGACTTTGGTAATTACAGTAATGGTGCTAGCAAATAATGGATACTACTAGAAAGTTCAGCTACTTTTAAACTTTTAACGAGTTTAGAGGTATTCGATTAAGAAAAATAGCCAATGCACCGAACAAACATTTATTATTGTTAATTGACATCTAAACTAGAAATTAAGGAAGAAATAATTTATTGCATTGTGCCACTAGGAAATTGTTAACTTAAGAAATGTTGAACTTCTTCGTATAAAAGTTGTAATAGATAACAGTTTACATAGAAACTGTAATACATATTACAGAGAAAATCTAGCATGGTTGCGTGCTGAAGCCTGATTTTCATGATAGAAGCTACACAACGTACGCAATAGAAATAATCCTGACGGATGTCATACAGGATATTTTTCCCGACGTTTAATTTCCTCGTGTAAAGTTTTAATTCGAGACATAAAGGCCTTAAAAGCGTCTGGCAAGTTTCATCATCATCGCGCAGATGCGCCGGTAGGAAGCTTACTTTACACACAAAGGCTACAAGTACAAAAGGCTGAGCCTCCACTCTATTTTGTAACTGACAAGCACAGTCGGGGGATGAGACATAGCTTTCTAACCACGTGTTACATATTAGATTCTAATTCGATTACAAATAAATCATTTCATCAAAATACATAGCGTTATAGAGGAAGAATTATGGTTTAGTAAACCAAAGTTGAGGTGCAAAGGGTTATGTCTATTTTTACAAAATGTAGTCTCATAACATAAAAAACTGATATAGTATAGTATTAATACTTGCAATCAACCAAATGATAGTTAATTTTACATTCTCATAATATCGTGATTATCAATAATAATTATAATATATTCTGAAGCAATGACACGTTTCACACCCACTTTAATACATTTACTAGACCAAAAAGCAAATACACGTCTCTAAATACGTCAGAGGCGTCGGTTTTCATCAAAATTATGGCAATAAATAGATTGCCAAGTAGCGTCATGCTCACCTGTCGACCGTTTAAGCGTTGTCGCCATGTTTTACCTACATTTCAAAAGTCTGATTCGATTGGTAATTAGTTTTAGATCTTATCCATTAATAGTTTCTTTGTAATATCTTTTATTTTCGTTGAATACGCAAGTTTTGTTTTAAAATTGAATACCTACAATACTATATTCCTAAACCACCACATATAATTTCCATTTGCAAATAATGAGAAACGAGAAACTTTGATATGCTTAAACATTATGAAATGTCATCTAAAACCGCAAGATGTTCTCTAGATTTCTTAATACCATTGTTAAGACTTTTCACTCAGTTACAACACCATTACATTTCACTACTTGTAACAAATACTAGTTTCAGTTAATTAAAACGACTTTCAAGTTACTTAAATCCTTAAACTTCGTCGAAGATATCATAAAGTTAGTTCTGAACAAAGCATTCTATATAAATTATTTAAGCAATTGACAAAGCAAAATAAATGATATGAAGCTATCGCAAACAATTCACGATTCAAAGCGTAACTAATCGCATTATTTAGTCACTAAACCGTCTAAAGTTATGAAGACACCCTCAGAGGGAGACGAAACAGACGTCATCTTAAAGCTGGTGTTATATGTTATTATAACTTATACCTTCCAAAAATATAGTATTATTTTAGAAAAATTGACATCATATTTTTCATTACGGAATATCTCCTTTCCTGTGTTTTCTATTTTATCATTATATAACAATGAATAAATTTATTCTTTTAGAAAAAATACCTTGAGTTTATTATGAAAAGGACTATTATATAAATTGTTTTTAAATTATAAAGATATATTATCCTAAACGAGGACAAGTTTTTCTAGTTGTGTGTTATTTTGGCAATAATATTGCTAGTACTTTTAGACGCCACCTCCCGGACGGCTGGCAGCGTCGACTAACAGAAATAGTTTTAGAAATACATAGTCTATTACTGAACATGTACTTTCGTATTTAGAACGACGACTTTTGTGATCGGATCGGCTCGTACTGTAATTATATTGAACAGTCAAAATAGAACTAGCACTTTGTCATAGAAATTAAAACATCAGCATATTTACGATGACGATACAAGTACATACATATTTGTGTTTAACATAACAATACAAGCTTTATTATTGTTTAAGTTAAATTCAGTC
>DVQO01000829.1:0-12840 GCA_018231785.1 Danaus gilippus | reverse complement strand
TGAATCTTTAAATTTATTAAGAAAAATATACATACATAATTTTCTTCTTGCTAGTTTCGACGCACTTTTCTTATTATTTTTTACAACGAAATATACCTTTCCAGGCAAAATATTATATCTAATAAGCTTGCTCCAATTCCTCATATCGCGTTCTAATACGTGGCTGATTAATTCTCTTAAATAAGGATTTGATGAAAGTAGAAAGATTTTAAAAAACAAAAAAAGTATTTTAATATCTTTGACCAACTGCAAATCTTTAACCTAGCAACAATTTTACTCAATTTCTTTATTATTATTTATCAGTGTACGACAAACATCGCTTGGTTGGTGAATCGTGTTATCGATTGATGACAAAAAATGGTCAGTTCATATATATGAGGACCCTTGGCCATCTGGATGTAGACCAAAACTCCAAAGAAGTAACTAGCTTCGTATGTACAAACACAGTCGTCGCGGAGCACGAAGGGAAGAAACTTATTAAATTGATGAAGAAGAAGTTCACTCTGATGATCAATAACAATGAAGCTGTTAAAGACATTGAAGACTCCGAGGTGAGAATATTTTTGATTACATATAAGTTTTGTAAATAATTAAGTCGTCGATTCTGATGCATTTTAATGCCTTGAATTATTCCTCCCCTTCTTTTCTCTCCAATCAGTTATTCCCAGCCAAAGTTCACAATTTATTGCATTAAAATAAGTCTAAATCATCACTGATCCAACTTGCTATATATATTAACATTGTAATTATATAGGTAACTAAGTCAAAGAGAGATTAGTTTCCAATTATATTAACTTCTTCAAAAACGGGGATACTAAGATGATACGACTAAGACTATATTTATTATTATTTCAAAAATATATATCTTGAACAAGTTTAGTCTAATTAGTTTTCAGTCTCTAAGTTTTATTATTCTATAAAGACGTGTACATTTCTCAATTGGAACAAAAACTGCAGACATCTAAAACAATCTAAAGAACAAAAAAATTGTAATTAAAATATGTAAAAGTACAAATATTTTAAAGCAGTCCATTTACTCAATATATTTTTCTTACTCAATAAAACGTGATGTAAAATATTAAAAATAAGATGAGTATTCACAAATAAAAGCAAAATTAAACATATTAAAAAAATCTGGTATATGGAATATAATTTATCTTTTGTATTATAAAATTAAAAATGAAAGATATTTTTATTTATTTATATCTTTATAAGTTAGAGAATATGTAAATATATACATAAATATCTTGCAAAGGATCAATGATTTCCACCAGCAGAGACACATTAACTTGACAATAGATTCAAGACAATACAGTAATAATATGCTGCATGTACGTAATTTATAATATAAATATAATATGTTAGGCATCGCTTAGGAAATTCAATTATCTTTAGCAGTCATGTACGAATATAATTATGTATATTGGGATTGATTATTGTACAAGATTGCATCAATCGACACCAAGTCCGTAAACAGACCGTTTATACCAGACAAATGTCAGAACATATTCTAAAGCATACCTGTTAGAAACCAATAAATTGAATTTTAATGGTCCTTATAGGAATATTTTAGTTATACTTCAGAATAGTTATATACAAAAAAATAAGGCTCAAATTATTATAAATCGTCATGTTTTAAATTTCTTTATTTAGTTGATAGGTATTTGGGGAAAAATAGCCAACCGTGGGTTTTATTATTTTCAAGCTAATAATAAAACATAAAATTTAATCATAACTTCATTTGAGAATAAAGTATTTTTTACTATATTATATTAAAACAACATGCAGAAAAAGAAAATATGCTTAAAAAATAAACCTTTTTAAAATAACAAGTTAAAAATTTATACAAGCAGTGTAAATAGGAAATAAAATAAGTTTAAAGAAATAAAAAAGGAGAACTTAGGTCAAGGATTTACCAGACCATAATTTATATTTCCACTACAAATCTTTCTTGGAAATATAACTACGATTTTTGTAAAAGGCACTTAAGCATAATTTCACCTAAAAGCTTAACGGAATAAACACGAGTTTGTTTGGTATTGTCATTGAGGAATATTAACTGAATCATGTGTATTGTTTTTGTTTAGCAACATATATTTTTGTTTAATTTTAAGTTATACATTAATTTATTTATTTTTAATTAAAATTTGAAGGATTCACTTTAATCCTTATTAAGAAAGAAAATAGAATAACAAGGTTTTCAATAAATCTATTTATAAGTAATTTAATTCTATTATTAATTATAATATTTTAAATATTATGTGAAACTAATATTTAATCAAACGAGTTTATAAAATAAAAAAAATTATTTAAACAATAATATATACATAAGTCATTAACTGTCATGTAAATTTAAGGCGCGCGTGATACACTTAATCGAATAATTATAGGTTCCGGCCGGGTATCTGTGAGCATATTTCCCCTGGGAATACCAAAAAAAACGAAAGTTCCAAAATGTCTTGTATCATTTATAGAGAGTTGTTACTATTAAACCACAGAAAAGTTATTTACAACATATCTAAAAACCATCACAGGAAAGATGGCTTTCAAATTTAAAAAAATGTATCGGATTCGGTAGCTCCGTTTAAGAAGTACGATGGCAAAGATAGATACACATATACAGACATCTTATTCAGAATTATATCACCCCTCTCATTAAGTTGGAGGTTAATTAAAAAATACTAAAATAATTTTAAAATACCTTCGCTAAACTTTTTTTTTCTAATATAATTTCCTAATTATTAGTATTATCTATATATTTATACTTATTAAAGAATGAATGTGGTATAGAATATAAATATATTACTCTCGTAGTAAATAATATGACGTAGGACGAAAAACATATGCCGTCTCAGTTATGGGTGCGTCTACTATTTGCAAAAGTGCATTTGCAGCGCTATCAATGCAGCCAGTTACGTTCCAGCAACGAACGCGAACGTCGCTCCGCATTGTAGCCTCTACAAACCGCGCTAAAACTTAAAGAAAATCATCGGTGAAGAAAGTGGGTGACTGAAATATTATAATAAAGGTGTATGAAACTTTTGTAATGACGCAGTTAGGTGATACAAACAGTGATTAACTGTCAACTTCTATTTATTATTGAGGTGCGTATTGTCACAATTAATCTAAATGTTGTTAAGGGAGTTCAACCCTTTTTTCTTCATTGAAATTTAATTTTTTGTTCCTTATTTCGCATTTACTTATGCTAATTACAATTTTAGAAAAGCTTGTAAATGATAATTAATTCAGAGGTTTTTTAAATAATACATTTATTATTCAAAATTCAAACGCTTGATATTAATTAAATCAGGAAAATTATTAAGTAAATTAGATATTTCATTGTTTCTAGAAGCCAATAATAATGTAGGTTTCAAATATATTTTTTTGTTTGAAACTCTTAAATTTTGAATTTCGTTTTTGTCTGTAACAGAGACTTATAATTTAAAATAAAATACTTACTTAGTTACTTTATTTTTTATGTTTACGTTGAGTATTAGTAACTACGGTTTGGAATTATTGGAATATTAAAATAAAATAATAAAAACCATTTTGAAAATGATAACACTTCAATTAAGATTGTTGTAAAGAACCACTGGACATAGACCGGTAACATTCAAAGCCTAAAACTTCAAAAACTAGTTGTCATAAAAATCTCTGGATTTTATAATAAATTATAATTATCTTCAGGATTTAGCTTGATTCAATGAAGTCTGCTTTTAAATATTTATGTTGGACTGTTACAAAAATACCAGTATACTATACATATATCAAGTATATATTAATTATATATGAGAATAATTCAGGTAATCTTATAGTTAACTTAAAAAAAGAAACATTTCAGGCTTAATTATTCATTAAGTATATTGTGTCAAAGAGGATTAAAACTCAAAAGTATAACATCCTACTACTCATAAGTACTCATAAGTGTATCATCATTCAGCATAACATCTTACTAGTGATTGATATGGAATATTTTTTAAGAAGTTCACAAATCATCATTCATCAAAACACTTTCCAAAATTCAGTACTTTCCGACCCAGTTCCAACACATTGATGTTTTACTGGTATCAATGGTTATGTTAAAACAATTAAAATGTTACTATCTTTTTACTAATTCCTCTCTTTATTTTATTTTTAACTGAAATAAGTAAATTTTTTTTGGTCCCTATAACTTATCTAAAACTAAATTGTGATGTTTTAAGCGACGAATCACCAATCACCATATTCGGATTTTGAATTTGGCTATAGTTTACAAACAAAAACATAATCAACTTATGCACATTACGAAGATAGCGGGAAGAATACTTTTAGGCGAACTAAAAAAAATAAAAATAAAAATTACAATAAAATATTTAATTGGCTTATCTCATATAAGCTTCATAATACACTTATGTTTTAGGCTCATACAGATTAAAACCACAAACAATGATGGACTTATAGCCTTTTGGTCTCAAATAAGATATGTCTATAACGTTCATTTGTAATTTGTCTAGGTGAAAATTCCAAAGTTATTTGTAGAGGTGCTCTGCTGGAACGACTTAGTGTAAACGTGTTTGCTAGTATTATTATTTATCGCATTGTGGTTCCCAATTTCATCGAGAGTGATTTAAAAAGCAAAAAGTAATTAAAGAAGAATACTTCTTGAGGAGTTGAAGTTATTCAAGATGCCCCACTGTCATACTTTTTGAACAAGCATTCTATACCGAGTGGAACACCAACTCATAATTACAGAGATGCGATTTTATTTTCAAATAATTTGAATATCAATGGATTGGACGTGGTTGAAAAGTATAATGGACTCCGAGATCTGAAATATTTTGGGTGATAAAAAAAGGGAAATATGTGAGCAAGAACCAAAAAGTTTGAAAAGTTACACAACAAAACGATGATTCTATTTGATCTAATGTCATGAAACCAATGTGATAATTAAAATGACACTATATGTTTAGAAAAGTGGATTTAAATCACTGTTCATAAATTATTATGTTTCATTATGAGGATGCAAATGATTAAATGTTTTAATGAAATTTAAAATACTTGTGGCGGTAAAGCATGCTTTATTGACTTAATGGAAGGAAAAAGCAAATTAATTCTTTAACCACGTGTGGTTGTCCCTTTTACCATCCATTATGAACCTATTTATGTATACATTACTTAAATACTTCTTATATGTCAAATATTTTCTTAATTTAATTTAATAGATTTAAATTTAATAGATGTCTTTATATTTATATTTTAATAATCTTTAAAAAATGGGCATTTAAAGCTATATCTTAAAATAAGAAATTATTAAAATAATCACGGATATCATTTTAATTCAAAAAATTTATTTTAGTTTCAAAATTCAAACGCAGACTTGTCTATTAAGATTTTAATCAGATTTGGAGTTGCATATAAATATTTATTCTTAAAGCTTTAATCTTTTTTAGTAGTTCGCAAAGTTTAAGACGGTTTTGGTTGTAAAAGGTTTTAATAGTAGGTCAATAAAAATTCGTAATAAATAGAGACTTCCTGCAGTGTTGAAATATAAATTATTTTTATTGCAGTAACGGATATATACATATTTTTATAAAGTTAACTTGGATATTATAATCAAAGGTATACAGACTCCAGTGTATAAGCCATTATATGATTGTATGGTAACTTGATACCTTTGCAAGTTTCTGGTATTAGAAGTCTTGACGGATAGTCAGGAGGAATAATGAACAGCAATATGATCCTATGGAAGTTTAGTTTTCTGCTTTTGTGTTACAGAACCTTAATTAACAGACTTTAGTGCCAAAATAACATTTCAGTGTAAAACCTTCTAAAGGAAACTAGCAATGTTAAAAAATCAACGGAATCCGAAAGCTGAAGTGTATTTGTATTTTATTCTACGTGAATCCTAATATAATTACAAATTTATTTTATTTAACAATATTATAAAAATATTTTTCCATATATTTCTTTAAAACTATACACACATTATCAAATGAAATCACATACTTTGATAAATTCTTTTTCATATTCTTATATTCTATGTTCAAAGTTCTAATATACTTATGTCTACATTATACCTAACGCAATGCAAAAATAAAAAAAGAAATACAAAATTGAGCAAAGATTATTCTGTATAGTTGCACACAATTTGTATTATTTCATAATCAATTCATAATTTTTATAATATTGTAAAACACTCACACAAAAATGGTGTTCTTTTTTTATTCGTGCGAAGTGACGTGAATAATTTAACATGTTTAAAATAACATTATTTTAAAATCGAATCATTGTATCCATTGTGAACTATAAATACAAGTTCGGGAACTATCAATATTTCAACAATAATTAATACAAAGTTAATACTTTTTCTACAAGACTCATGTATAATCTTTTTATTTATGAAAAAAAAATGCAATTATTTGTAGGTATTGTCTAAATTTAAAATTTTCCTTACTTACCCTTTCTTTTGGAAGTGTGGAGGTTACCTTACCTTATTAACTTTTTTTTTGAGAGTTTCTCAGGTATATTATAATGACATAGCATGTATTATGACTGAAAAAAGTTTTAATCCAATTAGGAAAATATTGCGGAGTTATAGTGCTGATAAACTGATTTATACAAATAAAAGTTTCATCAAATTACTATGTAAATACTATCCATACAATCCATACTATCCAAATATGACCCTATCTAATTAATAAAAAAACAAGCACTCGTACTAAAGCATGATCGAATAATAATTGCTTATAAAAGGAAACAAATAAAATTTTAATGATGATGAAATTGATAAATATTTGACATTGTTATTACTAAACGTTGATGTTGTTTTTCAGGTTAGTGATAAAAAAACTCTACCTGTAGAAGATCCTAGACAACTTGAAAAAGTTATATTGCATCTGGTGACAAATTTACCTTCGTTTGAATCAGGTGATATTTTTCAACAATCAACATATAATGGTGAAATATCTCCTCCAGGATTAGCTATTATACCCCCAAGGAAAGAGAAAATACAAAAAGCAATAGAGAGAAGCTACAGCCTTATTAAAAATCTTCGAGAATCTGAATCATCAAAAAAAGAGTCCCCAATGTATAATCCCCATCAACCAAACGAACCACTAAAACCGAAAGAACCAATGGAACTTATGGACACATGCGAACACCTGGAATCTCTTGAGCTAAAAGAGCCACTTAAAGATGAAACTCATACATCAGCTTTTGTCCCAGTTTCGACAAAATGTACTGATAGTTTAATTCTATATCGTCCGAATCCTTCAAATGCATTCGCATCCAGAACACATACAAGTATTCAAGAAAATAACAATTTCCAATTTCCAAATGTAGGTGAAATAGAGAAGACTCTTCCAATGGAATATATAGCTTACCCCGGTGCACCATTTGGTTGCAACTTATCACACAACATCCCAACACGAGTGGTTTCGTCCCCAAACCCAAAACCAGAGTCAAGTTTTGTGCCTATTCCAGAAACTGTAATAAGAATGCCGACCAAAATTGACCCAGAACCATTAAGAATTACTCCAGAACTGTCACCTGTCGTCTCTCCTGATTTAGACCTTGATTATGAAGCTACTCAAAAAATTCTTGAAGATTTCTTTGAACTTGAAAAAAAGGCAGGCAGCCCTAAACCAATCCGATTTGTCAAGAGTCCATTTGAAAATCTTTTTCCATCTGTCGCACCGAATCACGACGACCAAGCTTTTAATTTTTTCGGGGAACCAACACCAAGTACATCAGGAATTAAACGACATTTTGAAGATTTCGATGACGACACAAACTTGGATGATTCTAGTTTGTCTGAAACATTTAAAACACCACGTTCCCAAAATATGTGTAAAACAAAAAAACTTAAACGATCCCAAACGAGTGCGGAATATGAAATTGAGAAACTTTTTTCGCGCTTAAATGAAAGTGAGTAATGTTATTCTTAGGTTAAAATAACCCCGGAAATATGTTGTTGAATCGTTATTTCAAATTTAGAACTAGAACTTTAGTTTTAAATACCAAACTTTACGTTTCTGATCCAATTTAACAATTACATAAAAGTCCAATGTTATGTTATAAAAACATAATCATATTATGAAGAATATACAACTAAACATGTTAACTCTTAAAAATTAAAGGCATAGTCTACTGGTCTCTATTTTTTCAACAGTTACTGATAATCGTCTTTTCGAACAAGCGACGTCTTTTAGCAAATTTTGGGTAAGTTTTTTGTCATAAAAAACATTTTTGGGTTGCGTAGAGATTACTCATTGTTTTTTTAGCATGAATTGAAATAAGTCTCATAAAGAAAATGCATAATGTTATTATACATTAACACTTTTTCATCTAATCAATATCTTTACTAGGTACGTAGTTTTAAAAGTTCGTGCACCCAAAAAGGTAAAGGATTTTCTACAAAGCTTGTAAATGCTTTAAAATGGAAGTGACATTGACCAAAGCTTAGTAGACAATAGAATATAAACACATTTTAAGTTGTAAATTAAGTTTTAACTATGAACAAAAATAAGCGAAATGCTTTTTTCACTTGACGCCAATTAATACCACTCTAGCTCCATTAACGAGAAAGACGAACACACGCGCATATACCTAAGTTTTGTTATTTATACGGTATCGGATCATCGTTATATAAACAGACTAGCATTTTATTATAATAAGCACCGAATATTGTTTAGTAGATTACATGTACTTTTGCACATCCTCCTTTTCTTCTTTTGCACTTCACCCTTTTCACCTGTAAGTAAAAATTTAACTCAGTATTAACCAACTCACCATTTACTTATAATTAATAAAAATCTCTCGCAATTGCCTTAAAATTTTCTCTCGACTTCTTGCAATGCAATGTTTTACGTATCTTGCGAAATGCTTATAAGTATGTCAGGAGCAGATTATTAACAAATATGCTTTGCGAATAAAGAAATTTACTTGATTTAAACCTTAAACACAACCCATTTTCAGTTTCAGGTCGTTACTTTGACTGTTTTTTGTTATTATAAATGATAAATTGGTTTTAATTTAATATTTCAGATTTCTTTATTTAACTCATTAATATTATATTAATATTGCTGTATTTATTTAATACTTGAATGTTTATTTATTTGAAGTTATTCTAGCGAAAATTTAAAAAGCTCTGGTTTTATGTTTTTGCGAAAATTGTAATTAAAAATACAGTCTATAAAGTGGCTTTACGCCCGTGTGTGTTCGTCGTAGCTAATTAATACTATCAGCTACATAGCAATATCATATGAAAATATTTTAAAATAAGTAAGTTAATTTTTCAGAAAAATAAAAAAATATTCTCGATAATACGAGATGTTGAGCGATCTCGTGGTATCCGGATAAGAACTTGCCATAAAACTAATGGAGAAACTCAGTACAGTGATAACTCTGAGAAAGAAGATGAAGGTATTGATGGTTACATTTGCTGATTATGGTAGAACACTACTACTCAAAATCAGTGAATGATAATGTTTCTGGGTTTAAAGTAAACGAAGAATTTTAATTAAATAACCTCGATTGCACAGGCTGGGCTGACTCGAAAATTTTGTGTTGTCTATTTTTGGGTGTGGGCTGTTTAGAAAACACATTGAAATATTTTTATGTAAATAAGAATATTGTGAAAAAAATCTGATGGCGTAATATATGATATTAGCTTTGATGGGTTCAGAAAAAATCTTGGTTTTGCTATATTACTGAGACAATAAATAAAAAGTTGGTAATTTAGTTCTCTTGTCTACTAAATAAGTTAATGTTTTTTTTATTTATACTTGACAACAGCGTCAATCTTTTTAATATAGAACTGTTTTTATTTTTATGAAATATATTTAAATTCAAACATTATGAAGTAAATTAAATGTATGTTGCTACACTATATAATAACACTATATAATACCTTAGAAGAGTTGTATTTTATTTACATATAGCATTTTTATAAAATTAGATGTTTAACAGTGTCTATGGAAATATCAATTAATATTTTTATGATTTATTTGTTTTTGAAGCGATTTTCCGTTCGTTGTAAGCATCTTTTTCGCGATTTTTTAAGGTAACACAGAAGCTATAAATCAAAGGGCTCAATCTTCTGCATTATTATAACTAAAATTATATTTATAGCATAGGTATATCTCAAAATTTCAAAATATTAAATAAATAAACTTGTCAGTTGTATAATTTTTTGTAGCATGCGATAACATTATCCAAGCTTAGTTTAGTTTAATGGTATATTGCTTATAAAAGGCTTGCACCCGGAAAATCCATTCATTATTTAGGCAATATTAAGACATAGATTTAATTTTGAAAGACTGATTTTTTTAATCTACGAGCCTTATGGACATGTAAGCATTTTTTAAACTAAAATTAAGTTTTTGTTATATCATGTCCACTTTATTATTCTTTTATACATATTTACATACAAACAAAATCTAAAATAGATCTGAATCACATGGAAATTAAAAAAGAGCTTCACTCGAAATTTATACAGGGGTATTTATTTAGAATAAATCCTTTTCAAGATAATTATAATGAAATGTAACTTATTTTCATAGGATAATAAATTTTCCTTTAAAAAATGTTAAAGTCGTGGTAATAGCGAAAGGCTTATTCCACATTAATAATATGAACTATTTTTAGACAATTTATTAATAGCTTACTTTATCCAGTCTCTTTTTTCTTTACTGCTCAATATAAAAGGTTAAATTTATTAGTCTCTTTCTTCTTTATACTTCTTAAGTAAAAATGTAAAAGTAGTATAGTAAAAATGTGTACCTAATTTTATCTGAAACTATGATAAACCCACATACAATTATCATCATAAAATGTGTCAAATGTAAATAAAAGTTTAGTCTATTCATAGAAATTTCTGTAGACGTCTGTCTGTATCTATAAATAAGAAGGTATTTTGTTTACCTTGAATTCAAAATATTTGTATTATTAATTGTCTAAAATATTATTGAGCTTTGTAAACTTACCAAGGATTTATTATTAATTACAAATTTATTTGTAGGCCAGAATTTTATTTAAAAGTCTGATATATTAAAAAAAAAACACGTATTTTTTAACAAAATTATATTTACATCCAAATACCTGTAAAAAGATTTCACAGATTTTGTTATTCATATGTATATCAAGTTTAGTATCAGTTAAAATATATGAGGCTATTGATATATTCATTTTTAAGAACGCTTGATTGTAACGAACAGTACATTTTTATATTATAAGTTGTCAGATTTTTTGTATCTTAAAATTGTATATCTGTGCCCGTAATAAAAGGGCTCTAATATTTAATCACTTATTATTATTATGACCTATTGTAAGTCAGTGTCATATGTAGTCATTGTAGCAGTTTTTCTCATCAATAAAGAATTTCTGTCATACAGATGTTTTATTGAAAATCTTATGAATGAAAGTCTTTCATAATTAAACCCCTTAATATTAATAAAATAATTAATATATTTATAGTATTTTTATGCCAAGTAAAATAATTTAGTATATTAAAATGTTTTAGAATAATTCATTAAAGGAATTTGCAATGATATTGATAGTAATTTGTTGTAGATAAATTGATATTAGATTTACAAAACAGACAACGTTAAAATCAATGATTAAAAATTAAATAAACCAATTTATACAATTTTTATTCATGTCTAAAAACAAAAAAAAATATCACTTATTCACTGATCATTATCGAAGCTCTTACTGTATTTCCTAAAGTCTTAAACATTTTAAGTTAATATAATAATACAAACGACCAAAAAAACTTGAAATGAATGTCATCTCAGTAAGATAAAAATGTTTATAAGGATTTTTTATAAATATTCAAATGCCACAACTAACGGAAAAAAACCATTTTCATTAAGGCGTAAAAACCATGTTATCTCATACATCTCATGAACAGTTTAACTAATACTCTACCCTAATTAGTAATTATTGTACAACTTATAAGATAACGAGTTTTAATCCTCAGTGACTATTAGTAATTTATATTGAACTTAAAATTCACTACAATCATAAATAAGTAAGAAGAAAGATATATCCTATAAGAAAATCATCATATAGCCACATAAAAGAAACAAATGCAACACTATTAGTACCCACACAATGTCTTTTCTGTAATCATTACCTACTTAAAAGGGAGCCATCTACTTACTCTGACTGGTAACATAAATCTTTTTTATAGTTTTACCTGCTTTCGTCAAGTAACGTTTGTCATGTTAATGAAATTGTATTTCTTTTTTTATTAATTATTTTATATAATATCGTCGTTGGTCAAAAATAAAAGTAAAATATTCTCATAAATACTGGTAAAGCTGTTTCAACTCTTAGGACCAGCACCTCAAATACGTATTTTAAAAATAATACATTTATTTAGAGACAACATACTTTTTGAACACAATTTAATATTATAAGCGCTTAAAACAAATTTAAACATGTTACCTGCAAGTCAAGGATTGGAACATGGTCTCGACTTTTTACTAACAACATTATTTTCGTTCGACGTATAAACAGAATGAATGATATGCTTTAAAATATTACAACATATCAGACTGACTTTTTGCGATGTTATATTTTTATTGGAAAAGCTCTTTATAAAGTAATAATATATAAAAAATATCTGCAGTAATTTATTTATTTTCTTAACGTACAATTTATAAAAAATGAACATATATTCTGAAATTGAATATATGAAAGATATGATTTGAATGATTAATCACTGGGTATACGAAAAACAGTATGAATTAATTCTTTTATAACCTCAACTTTTAATTATATTTAGATTTATACTCCAGCCGAATTCGATCTGGAATTTTAGTAAACAAACCATGAGTCATCATAATTAGGGTTGAT
>DVQO01000828.1:0-12848 GCA_018231785.1 Danaus gilippus | reverse complement strand
AAAAAAAAAAAAGCGGATTTCTCCCCGAAAAAAAAAAAAAAAAAAAAAAGGAAAATAAGAATAAAAATTATTGAGATAGCTTACAATCAAATTTAAACTATGTTCTTTGGATACATTACAAATACATTATTTTATTTTATATTTTTCCAAGGCTTTGATTACTTTACAGCAACCGTAAAAGACATCTCGTGGCAAATTTATTTCTGATCAAATATGACACAATGTTGGCGGGAAGCTTCAAGCGTATTAGCAAGGCTGTACTTCATTTTGAATGTATTTCTATACTCAATATGGTCATTATTTAAAATATATTTTTTTATTTTAAAAATTATGACAAATATTATACACATTATTATTATTAGTTTTATGTATATATCATTTAAGTTAGTGGAACCAATATTTCCAAAAATGAATTTAATTTATTTTTCTATAATAAAAATGATTAATAAACAAAATTAGATAACTTTAGTTCATGCAGAAGTTGCTATAAAAATCATGTGACAGCTGAATCACATGTGATTAATGTATGCAATAAAACTTTACGGTAAATATAAATTTGGTAACATTGTAACGGCGAAACAACACAGTACATATTACTCACTGTTCACTGTCTCACATTAAAGGAGATGTGACAAACTGCGGAGCAATTACAAAATGCCTACAAGGATTTAAATTAAGCACATACACTCCCTCTGAGTTCGTTAGAGTAATTTCATAATAAACGCGAATGCTTTTTGTTTACACAAACCTTACTTATTTAGGACTTTGGTAGTTAACGAGTACCATTTATAAAGAGTATTTAGAAAAAAATATAATTCAGAGAAATCCCTATTCCCTTAAGAATGAAAACTGTTTTTTCCTAATAGATCAAGTATTTCTTTGGTTATAAAATTACTTTCAACAGAATTGAATTTAAAAATATATTACGGTGAAAGTTAATAAGTATTAAGAGTAAAAATTTTTGACCATACCTATATATATTTGTGAAAGTTATATCAAACGTATTTCATTATTGTAAAATTAATCCAATATATTACCCATGTAAGAGGTGATAGTGATAGGCATTTTAATGCAAATATATTTTTATATTATATAAATTTTGGGCTGAATATATGGTATGTGTAAGATTAAATAAACAATAAAATGTATATTTTAAAATTAACTTAATATATTACAAAATGCTATTCCATCACGTATGAAGATACTGGAGATATGACAGCCGTAATCTAGATATCACATGCCAAACAGCAATTAATTAAATCTGAACGCGACAAATCAATTTCAAATTAGATATTAAATTGCCAACTAATTACCTAACTGCGGGAGAAACAAAAGGGTTCGATTCCATTCGCTTACCCTTCCACCATGCTGTTTGGAACGTGATCACGAGATAATTGCACCCCACCTGACAGACCTCTCCCTTGCTAAAATATCCAACATGCATTTAGGATAAAGGTAGTTCTATAGTATTAGCAGAAATGCATCTTTAAAAGATAGTGAATGTACATTAAGATGTTTATAGTGTTCTACGTTAATATTTATATGTTATTAAAGCATCATTTGTCTTGTACTTTCTAAATTATTAAATATGAATTAACACTCTTCTCATCCTAATAAATATGAACAAGAAAAACAAGTGATAGTTTTTTATACCATCGATACAAATGTATCGCAAATCTTTGAGTGTTTTTGTATCTAAATCCACCCTCTAATTGTAACAATATATCGCCCCTAGATTGCGTGAAATCAACCAAGGCCGGTCCCGAGTTAGTGGACCGTGCGAGCCGACCATGACAGTATCTGTCTGGTAAAGTATAGTGTAGTATCCAGTTTTTTTGTGATTTTGTCTGCTATGTGACATTATGTAAAAGGCAGTAGGTATATAAAATATGTATTAATTTCAATATATTTTCTGTAAGGCCCATATTTTTTTCAGGTCATATACATACATGTTCATAATATATAACATAATAAAGGCTTAATGTAAATTCTTAAATAATACTATATATTTTATTGACGATAGTAAAAATACACTAAAAGAACATAATTATATATGTTCCGTTAAAGTGATATTTGAATAATTAAAAAAATATCTACCACTGACTTTTTTCCTCTTACGAAGTTTCCTCTATTAATTTACTCACCTTGGCTATAGTGCATAATATTAGCAGTTCACCATTCGTGGCGGTTGAATCCCAACCAAAAACGCCACTCACCTGTGACAAATAAAATATTACTTTTATAGTGCTATAGACGAGTGGCGCATACATAATATTGGATGACTTGCAAACCAATAATTTAATCAGCAAGCGAGAGTAGAAAATATCGATGTGTTGATATGTCTTGTTTTTTTTTATTGAAAGGGCATTGGTGAAACGAAAGTTTAATTATGTACTTTTTTAGAGTCCTTAATTATTTTTTTTAATTGACTGTACTCTATTTAGGTTTTAAAACGAATAAAAAGAGTTCATTATAAAAAGTGGTATTCCCTGAGCAAATATCCTGGTTGAGCAATCAAGAAGATTAATTTCCATATGTATAGTTTGGTCTAGAAACGCACACATAGAAACAGGTGTTTCAGAGCCAACTGCAAGACATAAATATAGCAAAACACAAAGTTATCGATGCCGCTAAGCCGCTTTTATTGACTATCGTTACATCACTAGTGGAATGGCACAAATCCGATTTATAATCGATACTCTATTGCTTGGTAATAAGGTTGTGATTCAAATCAGTTATTGTATACGGATGTTTTGTTAAGCACAAACGGAGTTCGGTTTTGCAATAATGACACAGTGACAGCCATGGTGTGTACAAACTGTATTTCATATCGTTAATCGATAAACTGGTATCACATCTGAATACAAACTACCTTTAAGTATGGACTATGAAGTGCTTAATGGCTGCTTGTCTGCTGTCACTGTCCAAATTTTATTTGTTTTCGTTCTTCCGTTCAATTAATATTAAATGTCGCTTTGCCAATTTTACAGTTTTACTGCACACACACAATAATTTGTTAATTATTACAAGCAAAGGAGATAAATATGGTAAAATATAACCTTCTTAACATTTACTGGCTATTAATTATAAATATATATATATTTTTTAAATTTATTTTTCTGTTTTACTACTTATACAACAAACACAATCCTCCGAAGCTGCAATTATATTAAAACTCTTTAAATGAAACAAAAAAGATTTTTTTAAATTATTCACAGCTGTTTCGAAGTTACAACGTCAAAAAACACAGACATACAAGCAAATTTTCTGATTTATAAAATACTAGAACCCAGTTTTAGGAAATGGGTAATTTCAAAGAATTGTCAATAAAAGTGATAAAAAATTATAAATCATTGATGCGTATTACGAATTAAAGCTCTTTTAACTTAAGTGATAAAAAATAATTTTATTTCAAAATACATTCTAAATAGTATTCCAAAACAGTCCTATTTATATAACAATCTAGCTCAAGTCGCAATCTAAGTTTGCTGTGCACTCTATTCCGGTCTCCACCTTTGCCAATTTAAGTAACACAATAGACAAGAGTGAGTTTGTATCAATATTAAATTTTTTCTTTCATTTCGTTCATATTTTTAGAGTTAAATATAGTTACATAATAAAAGTGATTTTATTAACGAATTGAATATATAATATATATTAAATAAAAAACCTTGCGAGTCTATTTATACTTCGTCGCAGATACATAGTATCAGAGATGACAGGAAAAGCATTAATTTGCAAGTAATAATCTCCCCTAGACAATCTATACAAAGGCGTCAAACCCTTACGATGAAAAATAACACAGCTGTCCGCTTGTAGATTTGCGATATTAAAACAGAGACATATTCATGTACACAGCACAACACGCGACAATTAGCTCTGTCTCGCCGAAGCCGTAGAATCGTAAGCTGGTGTCAGACGCCTGTGTCACTACTTTTATTTCGTAGACAGCTAGACTAGAATCCTATAACTAGTTGTAAATTATTTCATATGTTTATTTATTCTTGACAATTTATATAACTAATTAAAGTTATATTTGTTTTTATAAATGAGAGACATATTAAGCTCTTCTACATTTCTCTATAGGTACGTGTAGAAAAGTCTGTCAAAGATAATCATATAGTTCAAATATCAAATTATTTTCAGTACTGATTTTTTGCTTTGAAAAGTTAGGGTTTTAATTATAAATATAAATATTTAAATTGTAACTTTCATTCCCAATTGAACTTTTCAAGTTGTCGCATTATACCAAATGTGTAAACTATGAACGCATCGAGAGTTAATTTAATATGATCCAGTTATCAATGAAAATTGAAGTTCATCGAAACATTCTTCAATAGTATTCCTTTATTTCATAATTATTAATAAGAAATGTTGCTGGTTAGAAATATTATAACATGATACCACATAATATCTCTATCGGAATAATACTATCATTGATTTTGTTTAAAAAAGAAGGGTGAAATAATCAATTTAATCTACCGTGTAGGTTTAGTTTTTAACATACCTCTAACAGAGTAATTATCTTAACATTGCAAGATAATTTAAGATTTCGTGAATAAACCAGACGCAGAGCCCGAGCTCCGTCTTGACGTCTCCGAAGTTTTGTTATTGCCGAATTATGTAGCTCTCATAAGTGGTAATTTAAAATGTTAACACATTTAAAATTTTAATTAAAACTTTTATTGTCTCATTATAATTATTACAACTAATGCCTATATCGAAGTTAATTAGTTATCCATACAACATCAATGTTTCGCTACAAGGACTTCTTTTTATAATCACTTACACAATTACTAAAATATAAATATATATAAAAATATTGTTTATAATATTTTTTATTGACTAATTGCTAAAGAGTTTAAGACATCTTTCATTACAAAAAAACTGCCAAGTACCCGGTTGGAAGTGTAACATTTATAATGACTTTTTATAGCTTAAAGAAATAAAACACTCAAATTATTTTAGCATAATGTTAGTAATAATGTATATGATACCTTATCTGGAACATCAACTGCAGGTTTTTTCATAAATTAACCGATCAGTAAAAAGGGAAAAAAAATTCAAATATCTATTAATTAATAATTTTTCTCGTCCTCGCTCAGAGAAAATGTCCTAGAAAGATTTATTTATTAAGATAATAAATTAAAAAAAAACTACATCCATAAAAAAATCAATAAGAAGTAAATTCATTTAGTACAATAAAACATATTCCGACCCAAATTGTCTGTGAAAATGCCATTACTCACGTCCAAAACAAGTAAGGCTTCGGTGGCGTGTTATTTCTTTCATTGTTTGGGATCGATTACATCAACTCGTCAAAGACGGCTGACGGCTTTTATACGCAACTTTTTACGCATAAAACGGTTCTTGAAGCCTTGTGAATTACCTTTTGGTTGTAAAATATAAAGACATTTTGACAAAATGAAGCTGCAACATACATACATGCTTCCAATGAAAGGGATAAACAAAAAAAATATACCTTGAATAAATCATTTCAGTTAGTTCTTAAGTGAACCTTTTGGTCACAAGAAAATAATCTACCGATGATAATGTTTATCTGTAAGTATGTTTGTCACTATTCAGCGTATTCAGCATAGCTAACAGAAGCTGAGTATTACGAGTAAAGGCTGCAAGTGGGTTACCCTCTGAACTATTTGAAGATAAAGGGTCCTAGACTAAGTGATCCTAAGTATTTTCCTCCACACTGACATTAAAATTTAAATTTGATGTAACATGTAAACATAACATCATCAATGTAACAAAGCACTTTCACGTTATTAAATTTAAACATTACGATCCATAATAAGACCTTTGTTTATATTATTTTACAAAATGCACACTTATTGAATAAATGATGTCACTTATAATATTGCAAGTGATGAATGTTTGTGTTTTATAATAATATCGATGAATTTAATTGCGTTTTATACTAATATTTTTTACGTAAATCTTGTTAAGCTCCTATTGACATTAGGTTAAGGAACAGGTTTTATAAAAGAAAACTGACGGAATATCGATTATAGCACGGATCCTTCCTCTTTGCCTCCTTTTAACTCAACATTTGAAATATCCTATTTCCAATACAATATCTTATGGTTATCTTATGGTTGTACGGTCACTAAATTCATGGAATGACCTAGTTGTTAAGATGTTTTAATACAAGAGTATTACTAACTAAGCTTCTAAGTAATAGTATGATAATAAATTATATTTTTAAATGACTTCTTCAAAACATATATGTGATTTTTTTTAAACATCAGAAAATATCTAAAAAAGTTAATTCAGTATATCCGTTATTTCCATAAATCTCGTTTCAGTTTCTTAGAACTGGTGGATTTAAAATATTCTTCGCAAATGTCGTCGGCGATTCTTTCTCACGGCATCTCGCGTGAAACATTACTGACGTGATTGGTGCAGGTGATAATCGGAAGCGGCATAGAACTAATACAACTAGTAATATATAATTAAACATAGTATTTTTTAGGATAAATTCCAAAAAAACGACATTAAACACTTATTACGACAAATTGCCATTAAATTAAAGTATTAATCGCGTACTTCTACATTCTTAGTATCCCAACCAATACAAAGTGGTCAATTTGTTAAAGTTACAGAAAGAATAGAATTTTACAAAGGTATTAATTATTCAATAATTTTAAGACGTGTCCCCGCATCTTTTGTATATTAATATCTACAAGTATCCATGTAACAACGTATTGGTGCTCTGCGTCTTAAACTTAGGTCATACAAGACTACCTACTTCAAGTAAAAGTTGCTATTTTTCCCATCTTAAAGGCTTCTAATATCACAGTTCCTCGCCTCCGGCCCGTTGTCATTTGTCCGCAGCTCTGTAGGCAAACTTTGCCTCAATGTTTGAAAGCACTACATTATATCCGTAGCTCTTCATCGTCTTGTCTGCGTACTAGTTATGCGATTTTATCGATATATAATTGAATTTACATCTTCAAAAAATATAACTTCATCGTATATAAACATAAATAACGGATAAATATGAGTTCATCAGTAACTAATTTCGAATAAAATAAATTATAATTATTAAATTGCATTGATGTTCATAGTGAACTGTATTTAAATAAACACTATAGAAGTATCGGTTTTCTTCATTATTTAATAATATTTTTACTTTAACAAATCTATCAATGTTTAATATTTAGTTACTTGATTTTATATAACCTAATTATATCAAATTGTGATATCGATAGAAGGAAAGCAGGTACATCACTGGCCATAAGTAAGACGCGGCACTTCCTTACAGTGGATTTCTTTTTAATACCCTACATTTAAACTCCTTGGAAAACACATGTCGACGTATAAACTTCCGTCTCTTTTTATAATGCTAATGTTGCCATCATATAACTGTTCAGATAAAAAATATTTACATAAATGATTATGATCTGCAATATTTTACTATTTGTATATTTAATAACCATTAAAGTTTAAATTCTTTAACTTACTTAAATTATTTATTTTCTAAATATTACAGACTTATTATTTGTTTCTTATGTTCAATGAAGACTTCATTGATATCTAATCATTAGGTATTTATATAGTAAAAAAATGTCTGAAATCATATATTGTTACATGAAAAAAAAATATTATTCTAGTGCGAGTAGCGGTGTAATCAAATCGTATTATGTATATAATTAAATAAAGTACGGGCAAAAAGTGACTTCAACAAGATACATGAAAATAGAAAAAATATATCATATTTTTTTTAACAAATAAATAAGTAATTAGTTTTTAATAATTTAAAAATACAGGGAAGTTAAAATAAGGATTTATACAATGGAAGTGGGTACTAAAATAACTCAAAATTTCTCCAAACGAACGTATTTATAAATTTCATTTGAAACCAGGAGCTATCACAACGAGAATTAAATTCTAAGTAGATAACACAAAGCTAACAGTAGCCCCGTCTTAAACATCCACCTTAACGACTTTCGAAAGAGGAAAGAAAAAGAAACAAGAACACTCCTAGGCTCCTGCTCCTTGAGTGTCGTTGCGTTTTAAAGAAATTAACTTTACAGTTTTTGAAATAAAAGCTTTATACAGTCTGCATTATAATGAGTACTTGAAAGACCGGTCGCTAGCTGAATCTGGTTATATCTGTACATTCTCTTAGGTAGTGCTGTAAAATATCTCGTAAATCTATAAAAACTAGCAAAATTAACTGCATTCAAAATAACACTTAAAAAATCTATTTAAAAAAATTCACACTTTTAAAATTAATATATTTATTCATTCGATGTTTCCGTTACAATTTTAGATCTAAATGAATTTGGACGTACTTTTTTTTTAATTGCACTTTCGAGAGATCAGCAGCAATGATAAAAGATTTTATATCCAATAAACATTCTTTTCAGACTTCAAGAACAAGCTGCAAAGCATGTCGCATGACGAAAAAGTCATTAAAAGTTTCATCAAATGCCAGTCATTAAAATCTATAACAGTCTTCTGTTTGAGATCTTAAAAAAGGTAATCCGCTACTATATGTAGAGTCTTTCGTATCACAAGAGGCAGTTGGAATCCTACCTGTAGAATAGAAAAGTTTTATAGAAGATTCCATCAAGTTTCCATAAGGCAAATTTCCACAAGGCTTAGTTCTGAACCTGGTATTGTTCATTATCGGTTCCCACTGGCTCCTCAGGAGCCCCAAGGATGACGATAGGAAAAATGCTAACTACCACGACCTCCTTTTTTGTAAGGGTCGTCTTTGCACAAAGAAGAGCGCTAAGTAGAACAAGAAGAACTAATCCTCAGGCGATTTGTTTTGCCGGAGGATTTTAGGAAGGGAAGACAGCAATATTCTCGACAACTAGCCCAGTCTTAAGCCTGTGTGGTATGGTAGAGTGAAGTTTTTTACATGAAAAAAAAACAGTATGAGTATCGTATGATCACGATCAGAACGTCACGGTTGTATGCAAAAACGATCAAAAGGTACTTCATTATTTGAATGAGGATCACCGTTATGTTTTAGAGAACATCCCAGTAAGTTATAGGTTGAAAAATTTTTGCTTAAAAACCTCTGTCTTCCAGATCCGTCTTAAAATCCAGAGGATTGAAATGTAGGATTCCAAAACCTTTCCCAGCGTAAATAAATAGTTTACTCTTCAACAATTAACTTCAAATTTCCCGGTTTCGTATATAGACCTAAAGAAAAAATTTGTTTATTAATTGTGAATTCTATATAACACCGACACAGTGTCATATAGAATTCACAAAAACTAACAAAAATACAATCGAGTTTTCATGAATCTATACAATATTCAGTGGATCGCATTATGCGATGGGTCCATAAGTAACAAAATCAATATAGCCGTTGTTGTAGGAAAGGCTTTCTTGGTTTTGTCATAAATATTTAACGAGACCAGATCTATTTGTACATCTGACAAAAATGTTTATTTTCGCAAAATTGACTCGTCATCAAAGTATTATATACGTTAAAGGATTACGTAGTATACATACAATTATATCACATTTTGTTACAATTTTACCTATGAAAGAAACTGAAAGAGGTTATATTTCATGCATTACTATTACGCCTTACTTTGTTTAATAATTTACAAGTGAAAGAAATCCAGAAAAGATATTTTTTAAAGCTATTTAATATTCATGTTTTTTTAAAATACAAAAAATTACCGAAATTTTATGAAACCTTACACCTAAAGCTTCACTACCCTTTAGTCCCCAGAGTCGATTGGGATCTGACATGCTACCATAAATATCAGTCGAAGGCTTCCATGACTGAAGGAACCTGATTTCCCCAGTGACATCACACGAGTCTGAATTGCTTCATTTACAACCTTGGCTTTGGTTTGAGTTTGAGGTCAAGGTCACTACTAAGCAATATTTAAAATTTCCATGCATATATTCTATTCATCATGAACTGTAGCGGTAGCAAGGTAGTTAGTTACCGTCCCATTTATCACTGTGGGGTTGAAATGAGAGAATGTTTAAAATGTTCATTCATTCATAAGTAACTAATGAAGAAGTCTTAACTTGCTATAAAACCTTTCTTGCACAAAAATACATTTATTACTTTTTCTTCGTGATATAACCTTCAACAGACAGTCTAATTACATATTTTAAAAGTAGGGGAATTACATACACAGTCACAGTCAATCAGAATCACCAAACGTTAATTCAAGAATTGCATAACTTACTTAGAAAGATTTAAGTAAAGGTAAAGAGCGCTGCTTTGATGCATCAAACCCAGGCTCATAGAACCTAATGATCTTAATAAATACATCTTTAAAATTTTTATTTTTGCATTATTAAAAAAAATAATTCAAACATAATCTATTAAAAGTCAGGATTAAACAAATGAAAGCTTCAAATTTTTCTCCTTTCTGCAAAATTTTGAGTCTAAACTTAAAACGATGTTAGCGTGTAACCTGTATATTTCATTAAATCCAGATACTTTATCTTTTTTATATAAATAATGTGTCAACATGGGGGTAGTTGCCTTGATCATTTTTTGTAAAAAATACTGGGAACACTTAGACGATTTGTCAAAAACATCAGTAAGTGAGCGTTAATTCGTCGCTTGTCATTCGACGCCGCGCCTAAAACAACATGGACGATAAAAGCACCCCGCATCCGCTTCCGGCCTCACAAGACGCAACGACACATTCATTAACTATATCTGACAAGAACACCAGAAAATAATCTTATAAAAAATACCTTGAGAATAATTTACAATTATTATATCGAGAATAATTAATACACAAAGTAATTTATGTCCAACAGAAATGTAATAAAATTACGTTATCATGAAGAGCTGTAATGTAATATAATTATTTTAACACCTTCAACTATTAATTATTATTATAAATATTTTCATTTAATATTTTCAATAATTAATACAAAGTGACATCAGATTTTCTTTGTCTATTCAGTATTAAATATCCTTACTAAAATACAAAATTTGCAAATTATACAATGAATTTATTTTGATTTATACAGCAGTAAAATATCATGACGATGATAATTTGAAATTATATATTAGAATATCCTTACTTAATTAACTGTATTTGTTTTGTAGATGTGAAAGTTTTAGTATTAAAACAACTGGGACGGGATGTTCCAAAAATCACACGTTGCGGGCTGTAAGGTGAGTTTTCTTTACTGATTTTTTGAATCTTAAAATCACCATAAATATCTAAACTAAATTATTTTATAAATCTAAATTTTTTCATTAATAATTAATTAAACATTATTTATTTAATAATTTTATAATTAAACCTATGTCTAATAACAGAAAATCTTTCTTCTATATGAACAGTCCCAACAAAGTACAATTAATAAAAACTAATATAATCCTGCATCCCGCCTTAATATTTCCAAAACTAAAAGAACAAGCGATTATTGAAACGGTCCAGCTCGGAGCAGTCACGTTGCGTGGTGTACGTTAATATGTCGTACGTGTGTCGCCTGCCTAATACAACACATAAAACGTGTGCTCTGACTTTATTCTCCTTTTGATTGTGTAGACGTGCGTATCGTGACGTTGTGTTCTGTTATTCTCCTCTGCGATAATGAAATTATAAAAAACATTTTATCACCATATACGATTATTCAGAATTGTATAATCGTCGTCTTCTGTTTGCCTTAAATTATTTAATTTGAACATTCTACTTCAATGTATCAATGTTATATTAGCGTTCGCTTCGCTATTTTACATTTTTTTATTTATTTAGCACTTATAAGTTCATAGCTATAAAATCTTAAATTATTATTAAAGTTTAATACCGAACAAATATGGTCTTTTCGAAGACACAAATTGAGATTTAGATGATCGAAAATCTGAATTCCCCGCCAAAGTGACAGCGAGGTGATTTATTGCGCTACCGATAATAACGTTATCAGGCTATCTTGGATTCTAGAATATAATGGAACATGGACTTTCGAACCGGTAACGGTTCATGTTACCCAGATCATCTAGTCTTTGAAAAAGTTATTTGATTACAGTTATTTAAAACAAATCTACCAAAATAACCAGGTTCATGTAATTAGTTAAACTTAATTTAAGTCTACTTCCATTTGTATGCATTAGAGATTTCTTTTTATAACTTTTTTTTTATCTCTCAATATAACGTACGGATAAATGTCCTTTTTTCATCTTAAAGTCTGCAGTATTTTTATACCACACTGAAATTAAGTTTACAACTTATAGTCATAAAGTAATCACATGTTTAATTATAATGAATAGCATTTTATCACTTAACGATTAAAATATGGCAAAATATATATATGTATATATATATATATTTAAACTTTCAATTAAAATGAACCGAAACCTCAATAGCAGTATTTAATGATGGAGATAAAATTGATAAACCTAAAATACGTATTCAAATAATAATATTGGCATCCTTTTATGTAAATATTATATCCCTTAACGTAAACGTCCCTCTTTGTACATAAATAAGCTTTGAATGGAACTGATAGCGATGATTGATTGAAGATTCGTCGTGGGCAAGCAGGCTCAGTGCGAACATGACGTTAGTTTTGGTGTAATGGACCAAATATTCTATTCAGCAATTCACCACACATCATTGGCTCGGAGGTACAAATTAAACGGATGCTAAAGTTAATCGGAATCAACTGCAAATCATAGGAATAATAAGATATTCGCGTTATATATTAGGTGGCTGTACTATGTTTTATGTATAAAACTTTAAATTTATTGTTTTTAATCAAACATGCAAATAAAATAAGTTCAATAAAAATAAGGGATAGTCAGTGGTGGCCTAGTGGTTAAAGGGCACGCCTCTCGTTGCCGAGGGCGCGGGTTCGATCCTGGCCCGGGCAAGTACCAATGT
>DVQO01000827.1:0-12851 GCA_018231785.1 Danaus gilippus | reverse complement strand
GTCTAAATACTTTTAGAAAGTACATATGATTCGGAAAAATCACATTGGTACTTGCTTGGACCAGGATCGAACCCGCGCCCTCGTGCATAAGAGGCGGGCCTTATAACCACTAGGCCACCACTGACTGACTGGTTTAGAGCATATGATTCCAACAAACACAACCTTTTTACTGAACATACTAAATATTAAAGTATTTCAAATAAAACAGTGAATAAATTTTAGGTGTTTCAAAAGTAAAATAAAAAGTATTTTATAATTTATACAACTAGTATATGTATTAAAAAAAATAGTTCATACTACTATATTTAAATTTCAAATGCTACTAAAATGTTTAGGTGACACACTATAGGTTTAAGTTTAAAATTTTTATATCCTTCAGTAAAAGAACTGCCTTGAAAGTTTCTGATTACTGACATTGTTCATATTATGATTGCAGTAAAATATAGAACTGATGAGGCACTCATGTTTGCATGTTCTTGTAATAAAACAGGTATGTTTATGTTTCATCACTTTTCTGTTGACTGGTACAAATTTTAGAATAATAATAGCCAGTGATCAGCAAAAGGAATACTTTGTGATTTATAAAAATGAAACATTTTCTTAGTCAAGATCGTTTATTATCTAGAACCGTAGCCGGTGAGGGTACTGGCTGGAACGCAGTCCAAACGAGGACTTGAGGTATCCTCGAAGCAACTTCTTGTCTGCACGTGCACCGATAGCCTTGATCACGGCCTCATCTACTGCCTTCTGGTCAACCTTGCGCTGTTCTGATGGCGCATATTTCTGAAAAAGATATTTCTTTATTGTTATATCCAAATTAATGTGGTAGAGGAATTACCTTGGATGCACCATTGGTATTCTATTGTCAGTATAATAGTTCAAAAAGAATGTTCAATGTTTTTAGATTTTTTAACACTAAAAATATGTACAAAGCACTAACAAACTAACTCTGTATCATTATATTGTTTGTTTATAACAGTATATAATTTGTAGGTCATTTTGTGTATTGCAGCAATTAGTAACAAACCTCTTTCTTGGTAGCAAAGATGTCCTCGCCTTGCTTGCGCTTCACACTACGCTTGACGCTCTTCTTGTTCTTCTTGAAGTAAGCGTCGTCAAGGTGTTCAGGGAGCTTGAAGTCACCTAAGTCCACCTTGGTGCTAGTTCCGATTACATAACGCTGCGGAATGCGGCGAAGTGGGCACGAGTTGAACTAGAAATATTAAACATTCAGTAAAATCTGCATATACATTATAAAACATAGGAGAATGTTAGTAATTGATTCAAGGTGGAGCTTATCAATAGATCCCTGATATACTCACAGCAAAAGGTCCAGTGACAAGCAAGAGTCCACTGGGCAGCACAGACAAGAGTACGACGCGTTTGCCGGCGTGTCTACCAGCCAACAGAATGCACACCGTACCAGGCGTGAGGTTTGGCCGTATGCGACGCACGTGCTTGCTAAACGTCTTGTGGTGGGAACGGGTGGTGATTCTGTTCAAGTGACAAAATATAATATTTAATGTTAATTAAATATACCTTAACTTGTTTAGAACAATGCCTGTTATGAAAATACAAAAAAAATACTGGATCAAACCCATTAACAATTTTAGTTCATAACTTTGTGATAATATTTTGCCAGAAAGCCATACAATTGGTATTGAGTCATTTCATATATAAATACATACTAATAATAATCACAAATGGTACAACCAAATATTTATCAACTCTCAAAGGAGTGAAATTGCATACTTTGTAACAAAGCATATAAAAATAATGTGGTTGAAATAAAGATATATAGTTAAAAGCATCTTTAAAATATTGTGGATGATTTGTATCAAATCTTAACATACTTGTCCTGGGTAGGGTAGAATGACCTCCTCTTCTTGATCAGAACCCTACGGGTGCCTCCATTTTTATCTCCGCCGATAGGCTTAACAACCACTGCTGGTTTCTTGGGTTTCTCAGCTTTGGGGTGCTTCTTGCCGATGAACTTGTACTTAGCCTATAAATAACATTAAGAATGAAATTGTTCTTCTGATAAGTACAGTTATTAGAAATAATTTTAGTTCATAAGAGTGAAATGAGATCATACTCTTTGGTATAATTAAACTACTGTAAAATAACAATATAAATACATAACCAATATTTAGTGTAGACCTACTGTAACTTGCAATATACTCAATGATAATGTTTGATCTCCAAATATTAGTGAATATAAATAATATGAACTAAATCTAATCATCAAACTAGGATGACTGTAAATTGTAGAACACTAATTACCTTCTTGTGAAACATTTTGGTCTTGGAGAATCTCATGATTCCATTTCCCAAATCATAGTTCCTTGGTTTGCCAACCTTGGCCTTCTGAACACCGCCTGCTGGGGCAGCGGGGGCCTTAGCCACCGCCTTGGGCTGAACTGGAGCCATTCTAAGAACAAAACAACCTCAAAATATAACCATTTAACTTACGGGTTACAAGCAAATATGATCTATATTTAAAAATAATATAGGCGACAATGCAAAGCAAGTTTTATAGAATCACTACAATGCTTTAATGTTTCTTAAGTGCACTTTAACACGATCACAACTCTTATTTTAGCGTAGAACTTTTCATGTGTTAAAAATCTAGTAGGCATAAAATATGCTCGAAATCTACTTCTCGGTTAATTATTACTGAAGATTCATACTTTTAAAAGAGAAATTCTAGTAATATCAAGACTATTCTTATGGATTAATTTTTAACAAACACAATATCGACTCACATTAGAACCGGGGAACACAGAAAAAGAAGTTGACACAAGTAATCACAGATTACATTGATTGTTTTGGTATTGCTATACTAGAAAATTCAAATTTAATATCAAGTATATTTACATTAATATATTTTTTTTTAATAAAATATTGTGAGATATTTATTTAAATATAATTATGAAGATATTTTCAAAATATAAAATAACTACAACACTTTTAGACAAATAATACAAACTTAAAACAAAAAGTCCCACTGTTCTTATAAATATAATTTTAAAAGTTTGTAATAATAAATTGCTATATTTATGTTTGTTATTGTTTCTCATAAAAATAATTAAAGGATTTTTTGTATTACATACACTTTGTTTCGTCAGATTTTATTTTAAAAAATAAACAACCTCTATTCATCCATCTTTCATCTATATATTAATTCGTAACAAAAATTCATTAAATCTTTTAATAAATAGAAGAAATTAATATTCATATTCATAAATTCAACTAAGCTTTAAAATAAAAATTGGCAGTTTGTTTACGAATTTCTATTTTAGAACGTCTACAAAATGTCTGTCAACTATAATAAATAATGACAATGTCATCTCATTCAGCTAACTTTAAAAATCAGTATTAGAAATGGCTTCTTTGAGGAGCCCGTCTTCTCCGACCGACGGTTATAAAAGATTCAGTGATGATTTTGCAAACACCAGTATCAACAATTACGGCTCCAACGTTACAAGTAAAACAGAAGCTCAGATTTTTCCATGCACAGTAGCCGCCGCAGTTAGTGTACGCTTTTTGTCGTTAACAATACATATGTAATGCATTTAATATTTTGTTTAATTTTATACCTTTATATTGTGTTCTAATGAGATCGATACTACTTAAGCCTTATACGGGACTCAGATATATGAGTCACTGGTCCACTAACCCACGAGTAACCATTACGTTTTAAACGGTCGACCTACATACGCATTCGCTTTATAAACAAATTTTTGCACATATAGCTTTACCCGCATGACGCTATAGATGTACATTGCCTTGCACTTTATATATGACTCTGTATGCTTTCGATGTGGTTGAATATCCCCCTTGAAAGGAAGTATTACATTATCCTTACCTGCCTTGACTAAAACCATTCAGAACTGACATGTACTTCAAGTAAATCTTCAATATGAACTTATATATGTAAATGTATATAATTTTGTGGTAGAATATAAGCTCTTTAATTTTTACTGGTCTGTTACAAATTTTGTAAAGGTGCTATTATATAGAGTTTTAAGCTGTTTGAATAAATAAATATGACCTCAATATATATGATAGAATGGATTTTCTAAGTTCTGTCATATTATTCTTTTCTTTTCTAATTATGCTTTTCTGAAGCCAGACAAGATAAACATTATTTTTTATACATATATAAGTAGGAAGGCAGACCCTGGCTAGGGCTGGGAAATTGGTAGGAAGATGATGACAAATATAAAGTTTACTACTTTGCTGGCTTTCTGAGTAAATACCCACCAAATATTTAAAATATATTAAATTGTCCCACATTTGTATCTTTAATTGTTCAAGCATTATTAATTATCAAAAGACAAATAGAGGACTCAATTCTTGAAAGTTTTTATTAACAAATGTTTCTTAATTACATTTAAATCAATGCTTATTAGTTTAAAAAAGATCAAAACAAATTTGAACCAGGTTTTGTTTTTATTTTCATTTGTAGTAAGGAAGCTTAAAGCACTAGGTATCTAGCACAGCTTTTTAAATTTTATATTGGAGATTATTTCATGGAGAAAATAAAGGTAAGCATGAATTAATGTTGGTAAAAATGTTATTTTGTTTTATAGCATATAAATTTGTCCTAAGCATCCACTTATAATAGAAAGGAAATATGTAGTTGTCAGTTGAAATGATCAGAGATGAGTGCAATCTTTATCATAATATCTTATCATTTAAAATTGATAAGGACAGAACAGTTTTACTATTTGTAACAAATTGTAGTCTACAGTTTGGATCACATGATTTACGAAAATGTTGTAAAAATCTTGTAAACTGTGAAATATCAATTAAAAATTAAATGGCGAAATCCGTATTCATCCCCGACAGAATATATGTTTTGTTTATGAGTTCATGGTACAAATTAAAATCATGTAAGTTTCATAATATTGTTAATAATATAAAGGTAAATTATTTACGGTAAAATAAAGACTTGGCTTGACATACTTGCGAGTAGCTCAATGTTATTGGTTAGAATGACGCATCGCTATTCACAGAAATGAACTCTCACCATAAATTCATTCAATAAATTACATTCTTAATTCTATCGTATTGTGTATGCATTTGATTTAAATTCTCTTAACGTGATGAGATAAAAGTTTGAGATGTAAAGAAAATTTACAGAAGATAGAACCAAGTCTCCCTGTTGTACATTGTTTTCATCATCGTATTGTGTAATCTTCTATTATTTCGCATTGCACGAACCTCATTTTGTATGAACTAATAAAATCGCACTGAAAACAAGGTCGTATTTAACAACAGGGCGATGGTTGCTAAACGACTTTAAATTGACTTTTTATGTCTTTCTAAAATTTACTTTTGAGTTCGAGTACACTTTTAAATATTAATACATACTTAATTGTTGTTGACATAGTACTATTGTAAATGGGTCAAGTTGTTTCCACGGTAGTGAATTCTCATTAATGCGGGTTTAATTCTGTTATTATAATTTTTTTATACTAATGTATTGTTTTAATCCCTTTTATAGATTAATTAGATTGAATGAAGTTGAGAATCCATTTCATTAAGACAAAAAAATGTATTGACAAATTAAGATTTCTAAAGGTTTATAACAAGTCTTACCTATTTCATATTACTCGACTAGTTTTGTGCTAAAAATCTTTCCGGTTGGTTTTAATAAATTTTTAGCTGTGAATTTGACAATATTTTATATTTGTTAAATCGTTCCAGAGCTTATTATAGATATATATGTTAATAGAACTTATTACCGTTAGGTAAAAGTACTCGGTTTATAGTTTAATTTTGTAGATAACTTTTTTGCAAGCTTTCAAAAGAATTTATTCTATTTGTCCTAAGACAGTATTTAGTCACCATTACATTATGAATTATGATTGACTTATCTAACACAAAACGGATTTCCCTAATGGAAGCAGCAGTTCTCGAGATTAGCTAATTGAACAAAACAAACTTCAACTGTATAATATAAATATTAGAAAAAGAAAGTCGGCAATTGTATCCTTTTTATTGTGAAGTACGGAAGTCTTGATTTTTCTGTTCGACTCCCACTTGTACGGTTTATTATTAGATATTATATACGGATACTACCTACATACAAATTAAATAGAAGATATCATAGTGACGTAAGTTAATATATAATATGTAGCATAGCGTCTTAGAACCGTTTGTAATTCCTAATACCTAAATAAGTAAGTCACGTCAGTAGGTTGGAAATATTGAACATCAGTGAATGGACATTGACGGGAAATCTATAACTTCAACTTAGGAATTGCTTACATATCGAATTTAAAGTAAACGATTTACTTATATAGGTTTCAAGAGAATTTTTTCTTTTTGAGTGTATTTTTAAAAGAATGTTATCTTTAATAGAACAGCTATAAAATCGAATTGGTCCGGGAGTCTTAGATTAAATCCAAAAATTTAGAGATTATGAAGGTCACTAGGTCCTTTTGGTAAAAATATAAAATCTTCATTAAATATAAATTTACAATGTTACTGATTGTACCGAAAAGAGGTAGGTACATATGTCTCGTTTCCAATTAAGCGACGTGTTTGTTTACGGAGTAGATACATAGCTCCTTGACTCAATTAAGTTGTGAGTAAAATAACGGAGTGATATATTAAAGTTTACTTAATGATAATTAAATGTAGCGTCAGCATATTATAATTAATATTTTTGAGCATGTTGTCATTTTGTTTGTCATCAAAATTTATTAAATAGAAAAATGAAAATATTGCATGATTATTTTGTTTAAAATTAAATTCAAATCAAATTTAATTACGTAAGAATTTAAAATCTAATTGAAATGTGTCGTAACAAAGTGGCAACGATTTGTTGAAATATACTTATTTTATGGCTGTCATATACGATCTTTTTTTAAAATACAGGAGAATTATTATATTTTTGTCAACCATACCTCTAGTGTCTTAATATTTTGTCAGTAAAATGACAACGGCTAAACTGTATAGTGTTGTGTCCTATTAAGATTAAAATGGATGTGTCATACATGGTTTTAAATCTCACCGTTTCTTAAAGTTACTTATTAATTGACATTGCCGAAATCTATAAGGAAACGCCACTAACTAAAGAAGAAGAAGATTAAAATGCATACTTCAAGAAAATATAAAATAGGGTTTGGGGATTTCTTGTCCGTAGTCAAAGATGTTATACATAAAAGAGTCTATACTGCTTTTATCGATGGCTTGGGTACGTATTATAATTAATGCAAAAGTGTCGGGAAATTCTAAATAAGTATATTAGAATTTCTAAAGGTTATATAAAAATAGTTTTCTTATGTGTAATCCGTGTATTCCATGCTTTTCATCGTTACCGACAAAGTATGTGTGTACGTACTTAGGTACGGCTCGACTTTGAAACGTCTTATGGTAAGTTTAATACCTGCTTTTGAATCTGAATCTTACGTTATTAGGTTTGAGACCCGACATTTTGTTTGACGTAATTTAAATGCAGTCGCCCCCACAAAGATGAATATAACGAGCGACATTTTATACAAAATTAGTAACTCGTTTTCTGGAACGAACCGGCAATCTAATACACATATACCTATATATATTTTAATATTACATAAACCTACCCTCTTGAGTTCCACGAAGTCGGCTAGAAACTTACGTAAGGTTTTTGTAAAATAATAATTTATCCAAAGCGAGAAAAAAACACAAAGTAGGAAATTATTAGATCGCAACTGTTACTTCAATAAAATTTACATTAGTACAGTATAAGATTTCTTATAAAATTTAATACATCCGACAGTTTTTCGTCAAATAAATTTCTATACATCAATAGAATTTGTCTTAGAATCTCTTTCAAAATTTATATACCTATAGGCTTTGAAATTGATTGGAACAAAGCCAAAACTTCAGGATGATGAACAAGTTTTATTGAAGCCTAGTTTTGCACTAAACCTTCATATTTGCGTGTAAATTTATTATAAGATTCTTTTAGATGTTGTGTCAAAGAGGTGTAACATTTTAATCTAGCGACGTATCTAAAAATTTTATACCTACGAATATATTTTACGTGGTTGCACAACAATACCCACATATTCACATACCGACTATGGCATTAATTATACTGGTGTTAATTAACATAATTTGTGAAATTCTCTTTTACATTGTCATTTATCTGACACGTAAACAGATTTCTGAGTAATTTAAGTGACATTTAAATAGATAGATTTAGTTAAGAACTCACAATTTATCAATCGAAACAGTGTTTCAATCTAATTAGGCTTGTTGTATTATTGTTTTCAATCTTTTTCTGTTCGTTTCGTTGTGCAGATGAACAATAAGAACGTTATTATTGCTGTCTTGATACATCCAATCCTGTTGTGACATATGACTCACTACACAGTTGTAGAATAATTAAAGGCGTAGTATTATTATCATCATTGATGTTGTTTGATTGATTAACGTTATTGTATTACATTAATCCGTCAATCATTCGACTTAACCTTCGGCTCAAAATACAAAGTTCTTAGCTAATTGGTAGCATGTTTTATTTAATCTGTTTTTATACTTGTTCTGTAATAAAAATTACAAAATCAAGATGTAAAACTGCATTGCAAAAAAAATAGTATTCTGTTACTTGTTACACGAAACATTACAGACAATCGGACTGGAGATGGCGCTGGAGACGGGACCCTGGACATGGGAAGCCGTTCATCACTCCACACCGGCATACAGATGTCGGAGGATGAGCACTGGGAAATGAACTATCACGAAGCCGCCATATATTTAGAGGTCAATGAAAAGAAATCTTCACAATAATAAAGCTCTTTGCAATTCTTCATATCTAATTACCCTTAAATTAATTTATGCAATGAATGAATATTATTCTAATTAGGTACAGAGCTAATCTTATTAATGTTAGTTAAGTTTCTACAAACAACACAAATTTTCATTTTTAGGAAGGCCAAAACAATGAGAAGTTCGATTCGCATCCATCTAGTCCGGAGGAACTACCAGCATACCTTCGGGTACACAACCCCTGGTACCATGGTTTGGACCTCTTGGCTTCACTGGTACTTATACTGCTAGCCTTCACAGAAGATCCAGCGGTACCGGCGTTTGAAGTAAGTTCTTATTAGACTTAGATACGTCGGTTCAATCAGCTTTGAAATATATATTTATCAAATTTAAGAAAAAAGGAATATGGAACGCCGTGTTTCAGATTACTGCAAAAGTACTATAGCGTCTAATCCGAAATAAATTTTGTTTGTTATTTTAATGTATGTTTATATTTTAGCTACCAGTATGGGCTCACGGGACTATAGAGCTATTAGCGCTAACGGTCATCGGTATAGAGTTACATCTTAAGTTAAAATGGATTGGATGGGGGACAATCTTTAAACATAAGAGGACTATGATCAAGGTGGGTTATATAGGAATTATAAATTTTATTCTCATATTAATATGATACTTTTAAAGCAAGCAGCGAATTTAATACATAACAGCATTTTTTGTCTCAAAGAAATTTTTTCCAAGATTAAGTTCGTTAACAAATTGAAATCAAACCAAAATGCAGTAAGTTTTCAAATTTCATATATACAGTAGGTCAGTAGGTATGCATTTTGAAACTGTCCAAAATTTACTTATCAGTAGTATTCAGTACCAGAGTGTTGAACTAATTCAAACTATAGTGAAAAGTTAAATATTTATATATATATATATATATATCTTAAGTTAATATATATGTTATATTTATATTATTATTAAGTTATGAGTGTGTCAAATTAAAACCCAAAATTTTAACTCTAACCAAACACCAATCTAATCATAAATTGTATGAGTAAATCAGAGTTGTCTAATTTCTCCAGGGTGTGACACTCCTCATCATGGTGTTGGAGGCGGTTGTGGTGTTGTGTCGGCAGTCTTCTCATTTCCGTGTGACTAGAGCATTGCGTCCTATTTTCTTGGTTGACACCCGCCATTGCGGTGGAGTCCGACGTTTTATAAGACAAATACTGCAGTCCTTACCACCCATCATTGATATGTTAGGTTGGCCATTTTAGATTATGTATTTATATGATAATAGCATAAAATAATATTATGGCTTGGTTTCGCCGATAAATTTATTTATTTTTCTCAATTCAGAATTGGCACTTAATTTTTGGTACAATAAATTTGTTGACATGTTTAAAATAAGGCTTTGGTAAATAAATTTGATTGTGTCTTAGAACGATTCTTCTGTAATTTAACATGTTTGTCATAACTTAATTTCCAGGTCTTCTAATGTTTTTCGTAGCTACATATTCGTTGCTCGGTTTCTACTTGTTCTCGGAGCATGTAGACAATGGCCACTTTCAGACGATCAGCGATTCTTTCGTCAGTATGTTCGTACTGTTGACCACAGCGAAGTAAGTATCAAATGAAATTTAATATACCATATGTGAACATATCCCCAAAATAATATAATATTTTCAGTTTCCCTGATGTCATGATGCCGTCGTATGCAAAGTCCAAGTGGTACGCGTTGTTCTTCATTCTCTATATAATCACTGTACTCTACGTACTAATGAATTTGGTGAGTTCAAATTTTATTATACCATACAAAAGACACAATCAAACAATGGAATCATTTTTATTACATAGAATAATTTATTTGGTAATTTTAAATGTTTCTTTGATGAAATCAATATTGGTTTATTTCCCTCAGATGTTGGCTGTGGTATACGAGGCTTTCACTCGTATCGAGCGAGAAAAGTGTCGCGCGTTGTTGCTTCACCGGCGAGGTGCTGCTCACAGAGCCTTCCGTCTGCTGGTGTCGAGGAGAGCGCCTCGTGCTGTCCGTCTGCGGCACTTCGCCGGTCTACTAAGACACTATGCGCCGCATTACAGTTCGTACTGCTGCAACTATTTTTCCTCATATTTATGTACTTTTTCTCGAATCTCTCGATAATATTTAATCTCATTCATTGACCCTGTAAAGTTTTTTTCATAAAAATGTATTTTCGCTTTGTGTACAGCATGATATTCAAAGGACGTTTCTGATGAAAATCTTTTTTTCGCAGGTGGTCTAGACGTGTATTTAATGTTCAAACAGTTGAACAAATCCGGTTCAGGAGGTTTGTCCCGGTCCGAGTTCAGTCATGTGTACGATGTGTTCGCGCTCCGTTGGGCACCGCAGACCGCGCGCGCTCCTTGGTACAGTGAATCGCCCCTGGAACCACTCGCACGAGCTGCCGCCGCCGCCGTTAGATGGGACTACTTTGAATATCTGATTTGTACGTGAAATTTTTTAATTGGGTTTTGCTATGAAGATGAATTTATAATGCCAAAAAAGAAGTTCTATTTCTAAATCAATTTTATATAAAATGGTAATGTAATTTAGTGATTGCTAATAAATTTAAAAATGGATGAATGTTAGTTACATTTGTTTTCAATTGTAATAAGTTAATAAATCTATAACTAAAGGGTGCAAGATATAGAAAAAGTCATTAAGATTTAAAGAGTATTTAATATTTTGTTATTCCAGATGCTATTATAATCGGTAACGGTGTGTCCATGATCCTCCGCGTGTTTGAGGCTGATGGTGACTTGCAGGACAGCGCACGACTTTTGTGTGCCTCCTGGGATACGTGGCTGTTCCTTGTCTGTAAGTATTCTTATAAAAAAGAAGTCTTTATAAAAGGTGATAGGGGGTTGGGATACTTTGAAGTATATATCTTCTATGAATATGAAGATTCTCAGCTTGGCGAAAGAGGCTGCTGGAAAAAGCATTTCATCTCGGATACGTAGTGTCTTCTAGGGCTATATTTATAAAGTCACGTATAAATAATATGAAAAAAAAATATATTTCAAATTGTTATCATAAATAAGAAAACGATGACTTCTTGAAGCTAATGCATAGGTGAATATAATATTGCAAATCATAAATTGGGAGTAGCCAGTGAGCAAAACTGATAACTACATCGCCTTATCAATTGGTACACTCTCCCATTGTGCCATAAAACAATGACTTGTTCAACTTTCTCAATGAAAAATGCATGTCGTAGTATTCCTTGTGGAAGCCTCTCTCCGTATGCTGGCATCGGGCCTGTCCTCATACCTGGAATCCGGGTGGAACGTATTCGACTTGAGCGTGACGCTGCTGGCTCTGCTTGGAGCTGTGATGCTGTCTATAGCACCCAAGCTATTCATCGTGGTTATGTTTAGACCATTGAGGTTGGTCAAGTGGACATTAGAATAATCAAGCCTTCTAAAAGATATTTTTGATAATGTAAATGAAGGGATGATGATAGCTACCCTGTACGTATAGGCTGATATCTTGATATCAATCAATTATCATAATTTCAACAGCTAGACCTTCAAGATACAACAACAGTTCTCTTTTTTCATAAATAAAACAGTATTATCGCATAATAAAACAAACAACCAACAGTGGCATGTGTTAGCTCTATAAATATTCCCTGACAAAATATATTATAAATACTAGACTATTTATGTATGAATAAAACAACATCCTATACTATTAAACACTTTCTTCAGACTGATGCGATTGTATAAGTTAAAGAAGCGTTATCGTGACGTGTTCGGTACTCTGGTGCTGCTCTCCCCCCTGATGTCGTCTGCCGGCTGCGTCATGCTCGTCATGTACTACTTCTTCGCCATCGTCGGTATGGAGCTGTTCGCGGGATACGACCTCAGGAACTGCTGCGTGTTAGTATTACTTACATACTAGACCGTCATAATACTATATCTAACACATTAAAGACAGCTATTAATCTATCTATCTATTACTTGATATATATATATATATATAATTCTTCTGTGGGTGTGTATGTCACTGAACTTCTCTCAAACGAGTGGACCGATTTTTATTAAATTTT
>DVQO01000826.1:0-12895 GCA_018231785.1 Danaus gilippus | reverse complement strand
AGCTTATAAAAATAAGATTTGCCCCCCCCTGGCCCAGAACCTGGGTACGCCCATGGAAATATATATAAAAATTAAACTTTTATTAAAATAAAACTAAAAAAAATCACTTTAATACATAAATATTGAGTAAATAAAACTTTACTACTTAACAAATACGTACTTAAATCAAACAGACTAAAATATTCATATAAAAAATTTATATGAATATTTACTAGTTACTTTTATAACATTTACTTAATAAATTTCATAAGACGAGTTTCAGAACAGATTATATAATGGTCTTAAAAACTGATTTATTTGTCGGTTGACTTTTCTGGGTCGATTGAAGTAACCTGATACGAGGTTGCCGAAACTTGAGGCAGCGGACGCCACGTTGTAACCACCATTGAATGGATATTGGTGTTGAGCAAATGGATTGGGTTGGAATCCTTGGTTGTATCCATAATTCACGGGTCGATTGAATCCGCCGTACTGGCCGTATCCCACTTGACCGTGGCCACCATGGCCATGTCCGCCGTGGCCGTGTCCACCGTGGCCGTGGCCATGTCCTTGATGCTGCGGCACCACAGGGCCTCCGCAACCAAAGAAATAGTTATTCACTGGAGCTGAAATATAAGTTTGATCTGGATGTCCAAAAGTCCGCCCGTAACCTCCATAACACGGATTATTTTGATGTTTCTTCTTCTTGCGATGTTTGCGGCCGAGTTCATCATAGTCTTCACCATCGTCAGCCAGATCACGGGTTTCGGAAACTTCTTGCGAGTAAACCAGGGATAACGAACATAGCAGGAGGACAATTACCACTGAAAGTTTCTGAAAAAATTATGTTAATTACTGAAAATACCTCTCAAAAGTAGATATATGCCCAAACAAACTGATTTCTATTATAAAATTAGACTAAATATAACAATACTCACCATTTTTGGTAACGTTTGTACACAAATCAGCTGTTCCCAGTTTGAGTCGCCTAAAGACTGAGGCTGCGGCGTTTCGGGGATACTGATGTTGAAAGTGAAAGTTTACGGAGAACATTATCGCAATCAAAATGGAATAACCGCTCCACGGTGTGGGGATTATTAGGCAATGCTCTATCAGATGGGTTAAACCGTACTTTTGAAACATATAGGAACTGGCAGAAGTTTATCACGGACGTACATAGATGGTTTATATTGATAGACGAAATGACTGTCGTTTAATAGTGTTTTGTTATAAAAAACGTACAAAATTATTAATACATTTGAGGCGAGGACGACAAAAAATATATCACAAAAAACGAACAAGCGAAGCTTGAAAAATGTTTTGTCGATAATCTAACTCTGTCAAGAATTGTTTTTATAACGAAAAAAGTAGACAAAATTACAAAAACTCAGTCACTGCTTCCATAAAAAGTCCTATTGCTGACAGCATTAAAGTTCATATAGCTAAAGTTTTCATCATATTTTAAGACATAATTTGAATGGAATTTCATTGTCAAAAACTTGTATAATAAATTAACTTACATAAGTGTTAATTTTTTACCTAACATTATTATTAACTAATAATATTTCAATAATTTAACCGTAACTCTCACATATGTGGCTAAAGGAACGTAATGTTTTTACTGACAGTCAATTTTGAATTAAGGATGTAATTAAATCCTTTTTTCCTATTTTTTATACATAATGGATTCTAAGAATTTCGCGTGTGTATATTTTTTCTGACATCATAACATCAAAGTAGGATGTGGAATGGAAAACACGAAACTAAATTATATATTCGTCAAGTGTGGGTGCAATAGAACTCGTTAAATCTCTTAATACCGAATTTAGAATTGTACCTATAGTTTGGTTAAAAGAATGTTTGTTTAAACGGACGTACTTGTTTAGTTAATAAATTAGTTCTTATAAAATCATTAGAACCAAAGGTTTTAACTTATTAATGAAATATACGAAAGTACCTTCAAAATTCAAATGATTTAAGATAACAGATTTCGAGATATAAATCATTTCAATTTTCAACAAATATGTAGTTATTCCTGAAAAGAGATTTCTATTTAACACATATTTAGTCTTTATATAATAAATAATTTAAAACAAAAGAAAAACTATGAACAATCTAAAATTTATTTATAGGTAAGTATTAAATTATTTTCGTTTCCGTTAGTGTTGCCACATATTGAAAATTTTAACCTAATAAAACCTACTATTTAATTAGCAATGAAGTAATAATATATCTCAATTTACTATTTCCCTTTTAACTACTGAATATATTAATATTTTAATTTAATATTGTATTCATTTGAATTTATTATTTCCATAATAGAAGTCATCATGAAAAACAATGGTGTAATTATGAGAATTTTATTATTATTTCTTGGAAGAAACGTAATTAGAAATGGTAGATCCTTTTGGGTATGTTCAATTTAAACTGACATACTCGTAAATAGAGAAAATATTAATTTTTTTTACTGTGAACTCAAAGATAATAAAATTTAAGATAATAAGTCGATAAGCAATATTGTTACCTATTTAAAAACAATTATATGTATAGGTTTTCTTATGATTATAGGTGGCACTTCACTTGGCTTTTATTTGTTGTGATTGCCAAATAAGGCCAAATGTGGAGGATTTATTCGTCTTCATTTGACATATTTGCACAAATAAGACACATATACAAATAAGCGAAAACGCGTAAAGACGTGTTGTTGGTTTGCCAAGTGTGGATGTCGTGTTTGCACTATTTGGACTACGTACAAATATTTGAACAAATGAGGCGAATACACGCTTACGCTAAGAGCAAAAATAATATTTTTAAAATGTGTAAGTCCTTGTATTTAAAATCTAATCTCTAAAACTCGACCACAGAATTCGCAGATAACTGACAGTACAAGGGAAAACAATTTACTTTTATCAAACACTTACTCTAATCTAAAAATATGTACATGGCATTTTCTTAATATAACAGGAAAACTATATAAAAATTCACAGCTATAATAAGGAATTTGAATTATAAAATACAATTATTTTGAAATGTAAATAATTAGCATCAATTTAACAAAATGAGGGTTGATGCCAGGCAGGCGACCGGTCGTAAAAACAATTAGCCAAAACTACTCACCACGTGTAAGGTAATCCCTGGCTAAAGCTGGGAAATTGCCAGGTAGAAGAAGTAAATATAGTATCAACATTTTTTGTTTACATCTTTACGCAGTCGCTCGAAGAAACTGAATTAAAACTATAATATGCGAAGATTTATTAATGAAAAACAGTTAACGCTACGTAAGTTGTGACGACGTTATATTAATTTGAAACACTTATATTTATTAATTTAATTTTAACAATAACACGAGTCAATGAAACAGAAAATAAAAATCGTCTTAAAAATCAGCAAAAGCTTCACAATGTTGACGCTAGATGTCGCCATGCGAAATCAAATGACGTTTTAAATGTGTCATATTTCATTAGAGTTTAGACTCAAAGATTAGATATAATACTAGATATATATATATATATATAGGTTTTAATACAAATTCGCTGCTTTTAAAGAAAGACGTCACTGTTACGTCACTAGTCACTTATGTTAAGTACTCTCCATGATATTTCAAAATGAAACTTCAATTCTACTGAGGATCCTTGTATTTCTTGAAGGTTCTTCATAATCACATTCTTCAATGGTCCGCACTCACTGAACTCAACTGTCGTGGGCCCAAACGTATTTTTAAACATAGTTCTATTCTCTTTTTAGGCAGTTTTTTTTATTTCGTTTTATTTATAACGATAATTATGAATATCAAGAAGTTTTTAAAAGAAACTCGCCTTCCGCCCGCAGCTTGCCCGCGTCGAGTTCGGTTATATCGAGTTTCCAAGAGAACCTTTCAAAATTCTAGGATAAAAACTATCCTATGTTCTTTCTCAAGGTAAACTCTATCTCTGTACCAAATTTCATTAAAATCAGTTCAGTGGTTTAGGCGTGAAAGCATAACAGACAGACAGAGTTACTTTCGCATTTATAATATTAGTAGGGATTATATCAGAATTAAGTTATTTTTATGTTCCATCGGTCATCACTATTTATAGATATACAATAAATTTAATAGCTATTAAAAAATAATATTTCTTATACTATTATTATTTTAAAATGACTAAACAGTTTTTGTTACCTGCCATTATGGATGATTGATAACGCACTGCCGCTGATGCTCGCTATGTCTAGTTTTTCTTTCGTCTTCATTTTCCTACAAAAAAAAAATAATGTCAAAAATCTTTAAAATATGCAATCATTTAAGATCTTAAACAAATTAACAAACATTTTTTTCTGTTTCCATAAAAATATCGGTACTCCTTTGTTCAATTTAAACGAAATATTTTTATACAATAAGTTTATATTCCCTTTCCCTTTGCCTAGTGTCACAGTTAGTTCGCCAGCCCTTGACGCATGTTTGCTTTTTATATCTATTCATGAATGCGAGAATGTAAATGTTTTTTATGTTCTACAAACCGATATATCGATATCTACAATATTTTATTACATTTAGTTGTCTTTGTTACGAGAAATATATTAAAAGATATAAGTGTATAACTGAAATTTAAGATAAAAAACCAGTTTGGTTCAATAGGTGGAGCAATAATATATAAAGATCTTGTGACGTGTGAGGTTTTCCTCTTAAAATTAAACTTAATGCGCAGTTTTATTTAAAAATATATAATTTTAAGTAATTTTACTAGTTTATACTGTTTAAAGAAATCAAATATGTTAGCTAAAAAGTTAACCGTGATCTAAGTATTAGTTGAAACGCCAATAGTAAGGTTTACGCTTACTACGGGTTGCCGAATTGTATAATTATAACCCTTTAACTATTTTAAGTATATCAACCTGCCATATATAGATATTTCATTTAAAAAACATGTCGAAACGATTTCACCTTGAAACTTTTGGTATTCGGGTCGACGCTTGCTTTCAAACACAACTTGTCAGTCAAAAAAACAACTATTATTTTTAATCCAAACAAATTATTTAAAAGAAATTTGATAGATATAAATTTTAAATATAATTATTAAATATTATATGTTTTCTTAAATAAAGTAATGATAATAGTTAATTATTGATATCTTTTGAGATTTTTTTTGGTTAGATTAGTCATGTCATGCTATTTGACAGTTGCGATAAATGTTGATTGACAAGAAACAATTATAATGACAGATATATATAGGTATATTTATTTAAACTCAATCGGTACTTTCATCTATTTATATTTTAATTATCAAATATAAATATTAAAGGAAAAAATAAAGCTTTATCAATAACCAACAATATTTACCTTTATAACACGAATGAACAAATATAGCAACGAACCAAATTATTATGCCAAATATTATAACTTATTACATTAAAAACACACATTTGTTATTCTATTCGCATTTAGTTTTAATAAAACGAGGTTGTTTTTTTTTACCTTATATAAAGGTTTTATGTATCGGTAAAACCTAAATTGGTAACTGAATTTAGATTTCGACCCGCATAAACGTATTTCATGTTGTGATTCGTAACAATATAATAGTTTTAAAGCATGAATGAAATAAAATAATAGATTATTAACTATTATTGGCTGAAATAACATAATGCATGGAAACTGGGAGCTGAATTTAGAAATTTCTAGACGTCTGAAGAAGGTAAAAATATATGTATATAACTGACATATTTGGGAACCATTTTTTTTTATTTAATCGTTTGTTATTATTATATTTTATATAATATAACCTGTCTATAAATACGATATAAAAAATATTTCGAAAGCTAAACAAACTTCATAAAAGAAGTTTATTTAAATATATAATTTCTAAATCAAATTAATTTAATATCCTGTTAAGACCAGCCATTTTAAAACCGGAAGGCCGTCCATATTTTAACATATTCATAAATATTAATAATTATTAAACAAGCAGGACGATATATTCAAAGTTTAAAAACCTTTCCAGCAGACCACCATTAGTTTATTTAATGGGCGATAAATAAAACATATTTAGCGCAAACAGAAATATAAATTACAATAATAATGGTTCGTGTTTTAATATTAGTATATTTTAATTTCTAGCGTAAATAATATTTATATATTGAAATAATTTGAAAACTATTTTCGATATACTCAATATATGTACATTTGTGTGTTTTATATATATGTGTACATTTAATCCACATTATCTCACACTGTTCCTCTCATTATCCAACCACACAGCTCTGTTCAAGTAAGTGGACATTTCCTTAATTTAACATCACTCTTCAAGAACAACTTCATGCTATGCGAATTTCGTATACTTCAAATGACTCAGCTTCTAACAAAGAGGTCGGAGACGAACAAAACTAATAGCGTTTTTCCTGTCTTTTCTTAAATTAAAATATATTGATATAAATTATAATTTAAATAATTCATTACCTATAACGGTTTTGCGTCTAAAAATAATCGTTTTTCAAGATACTGTACAAGTTACAATGATTGGAATTTTATGTGAAATTTTTATAAAACAAAACGCCTTATCATGTTTAACATAATCAGATTTGAATTCCAACTAAGGTATGCGACGTGAAATAAATTGGAATAGCTCTGTACATGCCGTGACATTGAAAACGCGGAATTCAATCAAAATAAACGTTTTAATATCTCGAGAAATAATTTGAACTTGATGTTTTTTAACAATAATAGCAACGGCTTACATCAAACTAAGATCTTTGGATGCTACGCGGTTTTTTTTATTATTATCATCTATCTTTATAACTTTCATCTCGTCTGTCCGTCATCATTGTTGCTGTAAAGTAACGAAAATACGCGCGAAAATCTTAAATGTCATTATCACAAATACGTTAAAATACACAACTTATTCGCAAATACTATTGACACATATAACAGCGATATTACCGGTTATTTTTGCATTCACATTACTTTATTTGATTATCTATATACATAACTTAAAATACATAAGCATATACTTACTTATTTACTTACCAAAACAAGTTAAATTTAATCCTATTTTAAATAAGGGATTTTAAAAACCGGTTTAATCTTAAAACCGGTTATATATTTATTATTTAAACGTATGATTCGCGTTATACTGCTGAACACTAACTACATTGAAAATGGAATTGTTAATAACATAGAATGGATTTCTTAAAATCAATTAATAGGATATTAAAGTTAATAGGTTTATTAGTAAATGACATAAATATTTAATTATCTTTATATCTCCATTATAATTCTATTAAATTTCAATTAAACGGGAATCCTAGGCATATGATTTAAATTACTCTATACAACTCAATGATAAACAATAATCAAGATCAAACGATAATTGAATTAAGGAGATAGAAACAAACATCCTGATACCTTATATATAACAAGATATTAATATTATAAGCCTAATATTTAAGTAAAGAACGTCGAATTAAATATATATAAAATAATTAAAAAATTATGAGCATATTAACGATGAAATAATTATATTATTGCCAAATTTATAATTAGGTACATCAAATATATTAAAACCATATAAAAAATATATTTTCCAATGTCGTTTATTGACACCAATAAAAACCTATAATTATTTAAATTTAATAAATATTGAAATCCATTAAAAAAACGTGACCGAAAACGTGCGAAAACATGAACAGGTCGGAATTAAAGACGGGATGTACTAAAAAAAACCTCCTTATACATAAAAAAAGATTCATCAAACACGTGATTGTGAATGAAATCATTATAATATGAATATAAAGACAATTAGGTTTAATCATTGTAACTAGCAATTAATAAACAATAGCCATTCATGTTTCTTAGATCATTCATAATAAAAATTCTTTACACAAACAAACAAACTGCCCACATATGATTCTGCATCTGCATTCCTTTTTAAATATATTTATATATATTTTACTATCATTTAAATCAATAAAATAAGTGTTTTATATCTTAGTCTAAAATAATTACTTCGTACTGAACGAATAAAATACTAATGAACGGCGACCATAAGCTTCTCGTTCATTCATTCAGTGACAGCCAGCGATTATTCCCACGCTACTTAGAGCTGAAAATCTCTTTGAACATTCAAGTAAACAAAGGTCCAAACATTAGGCTTATATTATTATTTTAAACAATAAGTGCTGCTATCTAACGCCAATGATTATCGTGACGTTATGTATTATAAGATAAGGAAAACAATTTAGATTTTTATGTTCGACGTAATGTAATTAAAATATTAAATATTTTGAATCATTTAATGCAAATAGAATGAGGATTTCACTCTAATAGATTCACACGCGGAGACTACTGCCCAAAAGAATTCTTTGAACACTTTCATGACAAGCCGAGGACAAATAACGACACTACGCCATGCTTATTGCTGACTTTCTGACTGTATACAATATAAAATTCAGTTAAATAATAAGTAAAATTCATTTACAGTTCGACGAAAATCATTAATAACTTTGTGACATCTTATTATTAATGTCAATTTAGATTTATCATTCAAACTTTGACGTGTCACTTTCAATCCACTCATGTCACTTTTTGTTTTTAAATATTTAAATATACAGACAATAAAATAACGTTTTTATATACAGGAAAGTATTTGCAATTATATAATTATTGCGTTCAAAGATATGAAAAGTAAATATTCAGTCACGAATCACGATATACATAGTTGATAGTTACGAATGTGTGCAAAAGATTACCGCCTTAATAATAATAAAAAAGTTTCCTTTACTATTCCAAATATTGTTTTCGTTGAAACTTTAAGATAAAATTTTAGTATAAAAAAATATTTTAGTTTTCTTCTTATATAAAAATTAATAGTTATGAAGGTTGCTGTCATTGTTCAATGAAAATGAAATGAAGATATGCACTGAATATATATTATAGAATTATTTGTATCACACACGTGTTCGTTCCTCATTTGTATGCAATGCAATACTGTTCATAATTCTCACTTTGTATTCTATTAATATGCTTTTAATATATTATTATCTCAGCCTTCGCTCATTTCCCTCTAATAAAATCATAATATTATAAGATTAATTAAATTAATATATATTCTTTAGTAGGCATATGTTTGACAATGTTTTTTATGTTTACTCTGCATTAAAACACCACAGATTGTGATGGTCACGTATATATTAAATGTACGGCTGAGTTGTAATAAACTTCCTGATTATTTAAAGTCACTAAATATAAATATTTAATAAGGTTTTAAAATAATTATTTATCATCTTAAAACAATGGTTTAATAAAATTAAAAAATAGAACAAACGAAAAAATCAATATTATCGGCTGTCTAGGTTGAGTCAATTAAAAAATGGTGACGTTATCAAAAAAACAACGTTTAAAAACTTACTAAAACGTGCAATTAAATTGAGTGTATAGAAATTAATAATGAAACTATATTATTTTGATAATAAGCAGCAAACAACCAGTTAGCCTTCACAGCTCAATTGAAACGCCTACCTACAGAAAATCAACAACCTTCAGCTTTTATCAACGAATGTTTTTAATTGTAATTCCAAATTTATATTTCTTATTTAAAAATATATATAAAACCTCTTTTATTAAAAAAGTTATTATTGTCTTAATTTTATTTTACACGTCAACAAGTTTTAATCAGGCTGTATGGTGCAAAGCATACATTTATTGGGATAAGTAACACAGGTAGGTACAAGAACTGTTTTTTATTATAATTAACAATACATATTTATGTAGCAAACAACTCTGAACTGACTTTAAATTAACGAGTTTACGCGCCGTGAAATACAGGAAGTCGTTTAGAAATAACTAAATCTATCAGATCCACGGTCAAGGTTCTTTTTTAATGATATAAATCCCAAAGATAAAATATAGTTTTGATCGAAACTAAATGCGTGTGGGTTTTTAAATAAACTCTCATACGTATAAAATGTAAACTTCTTTACCTCTCACACTATCTGTCACTGCGACATACAATTTGAATTACAAATATAATATTTGAATCGTAACTTTTCCATATATTATATGTAATTAAAGTCAACGTCATTAACAAAACCGCAACCGATATTAAAAAAATATCAATTAAATTATAATCAAATAAAACCTTAACCTCACTTTAAAATAACAAAAAAGTTTCGACTCATCAATTATACAAAAATTAAAAACATAATAACATAAAACTCTTGCTACAATTCGCATACATCTAGAACATTACAGATAAAAAATTATTTCGCATAATGTACAAAAAATAATTTTATATAATATTTACCTTTAGTATTTTTAGTTTAGTTTATTTTATTTGTGCACAACTAACGCGTATTATGTTCGCGCGCTCTCTAAGGACTGCAAACAGATTTGCCTCCATCTAAGCGGCCAAGATTCAGACATTCGCTGTGATAAGGCGCGGCGTTAACAATAACACGATTTTCTATACATTTTAAACTATAAAAAGGATACTCATTAAATAAACATTTCCATTATACATATTAACCTTATAATGAAATGTAACTATGTGACTCGTAAAGATAATATTACTTTTAATTTGATAATTTTATATGTAAGAAATAATTAAAATATGTACATACATACATGGTTTCAATGAGACTGTTGTATATTCAAATAAATTTAAATATTGGAGGTATCGCCTTTCAACAAAGGACATTTTTATTTGTTAATATTATAATTTAAAGATTATAAAGTATTAATTTATGTTTTTGGATGAACAGTTTGGTTGGTGGCGTGTTTTAAAACGCTCGTTATAAAACACGCTTCAGAATTACTGTCGATGTATCCTCATTATACTATTTATTCTTCCATAAGAAGATTGATTTAGAATTTAAACGAGAACAAAAAGTTTATAAGGGAATAAAATAAATTTAAAAAAAGAGACACTAATATAATTTTAGATACTTTTAAACGTCAGATGAGATTAAAATTAAAATTGTTGAAGTTAAAACCGTTTTATTATATAAGCTAAATATGTTTGTTATGTAGCTTCAGTTTATTTAAACAATAATTATTTTAAAACACGTCGTTGCTAGAAAACAAAATGAGAAATGATATTAATGTCAAAAATAAGCAACGATAACCTCTTACTTATTATTAGATACTATCATTCTAATAATAGATAGGTTATCATTTAATTTTCTTGGTTTTCCATTGTAAGAATTTTCCACTGACAACGACCTACAAATAAAATGTAGTATTCTTTAGAGTTCCCTCTCGAAAATGCGTAAACACGCGCCACAGATAATATATTTTTTTAATAAATTTTATTGTTGAAAATAATAGATCGTATTTATTAATATTATTTTGTGTGAATTACTGCCAAGTTTTGGTTAACAAGACGATATTAATTAGTTAAATCTGGTTTGGTAGACTTCATTCATTTTTTTTAATAAAAAAAACAATATTTTTTTAAAACGCTCAAATACATTTTAAATCAACTTAAAAGATATTATTCTAGATTATAATAGTGTGGATTGATGCATAGATACATTTAATAACAGTCTTCCGATAAGTGAGTATTTGAATATGCGAGTCCCAACTACGTTTCAAGCTGAAACATTGTACGCGTAACAATACAAGCTGATCTCAGATAACAAACAAACATTATAAAACAAAACAATTTAATTGTAATATACTTTAGACTAAGATACTAGTTTCTACTTTAGACTGACAGATTGAAAAATTTTGAATTAATATTTTGATTCACGTGGCCAGTAATAAAGATGAATATGAAAAACATAAAAAATAAGTTTTGATATTTTTCAATAATGACGTGCTTCGTTCAAATATGTATTTTACTTTCTTGTTTGATTATAGCTGTAAGCACTTCTAGGTTTGATTTGACGTTACCAAAGATTGGGTGATCGATACTGGAACTAACCCTGAAATTGAGATTCAAGCTTTGTTTAGAAAGTCAAAGGAATGAAAGGAGCTTGAGAATTTCCAAAGTGGTAAAGCCTAGCCGTGGTCAAGTTACTGCAACTCGAACATGTGCTGGCTCGACCGGGGAAGTACCACCCTCTCACAGAAGATCGGCCTGAATTAGTCATTAATAACTGCGTTTCGTCCGTTGAGTGATAGAGCCGGTTGCCCTTTTTCTGTTTCCACCGTTTTCTACCATTTCCTATTACCCCCTTTCCTCAAAAATCAAGATTACCAACTCATCCGCAATATCTATGTTGCGGATGTCCATGGGCGGTGGTGACTACTGCCCATTAAGTAGGCCGTTTGTCACCTTTAAAAAAAACAAATTGATCGCCCATATGATAGGCGTAAAAAATGGGGCCTCATCTTTACCTACTAAGACGGTGTGTTATGTACACAAGTAGAAGGTCATCCACATTGTTGGTACATTTTCCTTCCTCGTGACTTTACACGAACTTAAAGAATTTAGGTTTCTGTTAATTATTTGATAATAAATTCAATGAATTACAAGATTGTCGAAATAGGTTCGGTATGTTAATTTTGGTTGATAGTATTATTTCTAGCCTTTGTAGGCGGTTAACATATCATATGAAAAAAACTTGTATAGGTACAATGAGATCTTCATACCTTTGCGAGTATTCATTAAAATGAAACTAGTAGGTATATTGGAATTACTTCGCGTAGTTTTATTGTTTTTAAAACTACATATTTCCGAGGTTTCGGTTAACTTGCAGCAACCGTGATCACGAGTAGACGAGATGTTAGTGTCTTCTATAATTAGTATTTTAAACTTATCCAATTAGCATTTTAAATATTGTTAATATTTGAAAGAATCTCATGGTATAAATACTAATAATGAACAATTGCAGAAATAGTTTAGCTTAACTTCGCGAATGGAATTGTTTTTTCTATAAATACATAACAAAATATATATATACTAGCTTTTGCCCGCGACTCCGTCCGCGTGGAATAGTGACTTCC
>DVQO01000825.1:0-12903 GCA_018231785.1 Danaus gilippus | reverse complement strand
ATCCAAAATATTGTTGTCAATAAAATAAACTTCACTTTGAAAGTCTATCGTAGGCATTAAATTTACATACAATAATTTTTTTATTTTGTTCATAGACAGTGAAATATATTAAGGAAGGCCGATCAGTTTATGAATAAATAAACAAAAAACCTTTTTTAATTACATAGGAAATGATTGTGTAGGTACTTCAATAACGTCTGAAGTCAGACATTATTCGTGCTAGTAACTTAATTATTTAAATTTTCTAATATATCTACATCACTGTAATTTTCCTCTCCTGCTAAATTGTATCTATGAAAAGTTACACGTGAAGCTTGCGTACTGATACAACAGGAAACAAGATAAGCATTAGGATCCACTACATGAAGAAGATCTTGTTTCCACGATCACAAGAGATTATTATAATATTGAAACTTTCATTTAATTTGCTGCTCCTATCGCTACATATGTCTGGTAGTTATTTAATCGATTTGCACACTCTAAACATATGCTATTTATATTTATAATTTCTATTTCTATCTTCAGTTATTTATCAATTTTAGGTCTATTAATAGAAAAAAAAACTTAATAAAGATGTGAAGTCAATTTAACTAAAACTCAAAAATTCTAACTCAAACTCTGTTAGACCTTTAGAGGTAACCTAAAAAAATCTTAAAATCTCTATATAGACTTTATTAATATCATTTCAATTGTTTGATATATCTAACATATAATTGCAAGCCCAATGTTTAATTATGAAGTCGTCAATAAAAATTTAAAAGCCGTTGATTTAATGTTTACTCCAAAAAGTAATTATTACTTTTTTAATAGTCGATTCCTTCCCAACTAGATCAATTTCGGATCCTGGTGTAGAGGTTAGGGTTTTTATTATATTTTGAAAAAGAAACAAAAGTTCAAGTTAGTATCTACGAGTTAAAATATAAAATTGTTGAAAAACATCAAATTTAATGCCATGTTAAGACGTTTAGTCAAATCAATTCAATTCTGTAACAATAGAGTAAAAAAATACGAATACGTAAAGAAACTTAGGAAATTAGTCACTTTATACGCTAGTGTATAGTTACTTATAATACTTTCGTAACCTTTTACCATTTGTAGGTGTGGAGAGTCTGTGCTGAATGACCACCTAAGTAACTTTAATGTGAACTAAATATGATTTTCACTCTGTAATCTAAACTTAATTGGCTGTTTATTAGAATTAAAAACGTTCTTCTTTTTATTAGAATTAAAACTTTATTAGAAATTTAAAAAAAAATGATACATCGTATTCTGGTCTCTGTGGCGATCATGTCTAACATTAAATATTGATAAAAGACTTTCGTTAACTAAAATAAGAATTTTTATTTTAAATCTTTTCTTGGATTTCTCTATCTCCATTAGAAACATCCTGTTTCCGTACTTCATATTTTTAATAAAAATTAATTCCTTATCCTATTTGTTAAAATTGTCGCTTTTATGGAGCAACATAGATTTTTTATTTAATTTATTTGGTGAACGAAAATGTAATAATTATTTTTTCTATAAGAATTTTAACTATTGAATTAGAATGACGAAGCAGGCAGTAACCTCAATCCAACGCCTAAAATAGCACCCCTGTGCTCCGGGCCGGGGTTGGCGTGGTAACCCGGCTCCAGTGAAAGCCCGGCGTCATCGGGGTGGTTCTAATTGCCGGGATCGCCCCCCTTCTCCGAGAGAGTAAGTCCAGTCTTTGCCAGGACCGGCCAGTCGCTGGGTTGCCCTGTCACTGACAGATCCGGGGTACACCCACATAGCGGCCGATGGCTTTCAAAGTGGTTTTAGTGAATAGGGGCCTGCCCAGGTCGATTGTCTCACATTTCTTCCGGCCCCACCAAGGCCGGTTGGACGGTTCGTAAAAAAGAGTTTCCCTGCGACATCAAAAAAAAAGAGGCAGTAACTTCAAATCCTAAGACGGGTATCTTTCCGAACGGATTATAACTGTCAGTAACAATTATCAAAATCAAATGACAATTGACATCTGACAACAAAATTGTCATTTACACAAAAGTCACTCAATCAGATTTTATAGTTGTGAAACAATAATTTTAGTTTAACAAATATGATTTCAGACGTTTTATAGTAAACGGATAAAATATTTGAATCTAAAATGGCTCTCAGTCTAAGAATTTTGATGAAAAACAATCTTATTGAAAACATAACCAAGCCGGTAAAATGGAATATAAACCGAAGCTTTCCAATAAGGAGATCATGCAGTGGTTTACGAAATTATAATTATATTTTAGTGAAACCTATACTGATAAGAACGGAATGTCAACCTATATTGAAATCATATAGATTATGTTCCACGAAATGCAGTACAGACTCAAACAAGCCTCCCAAGGAACCCGAAAAGAAGCCAGGTATTATACAGCGATTTAAACAAATGTATAAAGACTACTGGTATGTAGTGTTACCTGTGCACATGACGACATCAGCTTTATGGTTTGGAGGTTTCTACTACTGTGTTAGAAGGTGAGAAATTGATTTGTGCACCAATACCTATTCATAATATTAATAAGTATATATATACTCTATAAGATGATGTAATCTATTAAACCTTTATAGCAATTGTTTATTTATCTTATTGTTTACAATGCCTCTTGTAATCTTGTAATTTAAAAAGTACAATCTCCATTTAACTTTACAAAGAATACGTGTTCCAAATAGAAATTAAGTTAATTACTATGAAGAGATTAAATCATAAGTATACATTGTTACTATTTAAAATTTGCTTCCAGTGGTGTGGATGTGATTGGGTTGCTCGAGTGTATTGGTATTAGTGACAAATTATTAACACCTTTAAAAGAATCATCCGCTGGTTACTTTGCACTGGCCTTAGCATTATATAAACTAGTAACTCCATTAAGATATGCTGTTACTGTTGGTGAGTAAAATTATAATTTTTATTAATAAACATTATAATTCATTGATTATTTATTTCGCAATATTTTTTAAGGTGGTACCACATATGCCATCAAAAGGTTAACAGCTATAGGCTGGATAAAGCCTGTCCCTTCAAGGGAAAGACTAAAGGAAATGATTCAAGAGAGAAAAGATAACATACAGGACCGATTTAATGAAAGCAAACAGCACTATCAAACTCAATTACAAGAGAAAAAGACCCAAGTGTTGGATGAAATGAGAAGGTATAAGACAGAAATGCGTAATATGAAAAATAAAGTGAAGAAAATGTAGAAGAGGATTTTTTTCGTAAAGCTTTATTAAGATATCCCATTCAAAGTCGCTGAAACTTTTTGTCCTTTATGTGCAGTTTTCTTAATGATTCAAATAGTAAATTATTAGCTGAGGGTGTAAATTATATTTATACAATTTTTGTCATTATTTATTGTTAAAAAATATATAAATACAAAGGTCACTTTTGATAAGTGTTTTCTTATTTATAATTATTATGAATAAACATTTCCACAGTCAAAATGTACAGATATTATCTAACACTATATTAAGTACACCCTAAAGAGGACAGCACAACACCGGAATGTTTATTATTAAAATATTCTTAATTGATAAACTACAAATACAAGCTTACTTAAATTATACATTTATGAACCCAGATGTGCTGCCACATTATGAATAATATAAAAATAATAAATGCAAGAAAGTTATTTACTATGTGACAGTAGTAATGCTTAATAATATTTTGTTCATATAATACTGTCTTTTAAAAAACAAAAATATTTCAATTTGAGACTGTTCATGCTGTGAATGTTCTTTTCAAATTCATGCACTGATCTACAACAATATAAAACCAAATATATCACAAAGTTTGTAGGCAAAAGGCTTAAAATGTTAACATATGAATATCTAACATGTAATTACCACTTCATACTTAAATATTTAGTTTAACAATTCCAAAACTCAACATATTTAATAAATTTCTTCAATACCTATCCTACACAGCTGTTAAAATCACTGATGAGCAAAATGAGCACATGATTTTTATTACATATAAAATTAACCAATACAAATTTTTTATATGCACAATATTTCACTTACTGACACATTTTTACTATCACAATGTCCCTTGACTACTAGCTAGTCTAAAAATTTATTTGAACTATTGAATACATTAGTTGTTATATGAAATGCAATCTAATATTGGGTGATTCCATGTTAAGTCTATCCCATGTATTGATATGAGGCTGGTGAGAGATGTGGTGCTGGCGGCATGCCAGGGCCTGTTGACGCTCCTATGGTGGATAGGTGACAGGCTCGACACATCAATTGACCTGATGAAATGTATGCAAAAAGTTATTTAACTTGCGTTTAAGTCTATCTCACTTTATTATCATATTAACTAAATAACAACTGTTCTTTTGCAAGTTTTTTTCCCAAATAGAAATATATTTTTTTAATATTAACAAATGTTTGATTATAAACAATGTCAAGAGTAATTTTACAATGTTACTTTTTGTTATTATTGAAATTGAACCACCAATCTACTTGTATATGCCTACCAATATATACATAAAAGAAGGTTGTATATTGTATTTTTATTAATAATTTACCAGCTAGTGGATAGCATCTCTTGTCTGGCTCGTCTGTGAGCTGCATGCCACAAACACAACACATGTAACAGTCAACATGGAAGTCACGGTCCATAGACACAACTCGTACTGTTTCATCAGTGCCTTCCACTGGAGTTATACCTAAAATATAATAATAACATTATTAATATTTTTTACAACATCTATCAAGGAAAGGTCTTAAATTGTTCTTTTACAATCAGCAATGATATTAATTTGTTTGTGTTATATATTCTAAGGAGATTTTCATGTGGTTGTAAATATATAGGTATTATTTTTTGGTATGGTTTTGGAAGTGAAAAATGGGTGCAAAAAAAAATATTTCATAACTTCCTGTTTCTACAATATAAATATTCCATTCTTAGTGCTTTTCATACTAAAAAGTGTCCAATAATATGAAATTTAACAAAATTATCACCATTTGCTTCAATTTACTTTTATTAAAATAGCATATTTGTTATTGCAGTGGAATATTTTCTAACAAAGATTGAGATTCTTTGTGAGTCAAACATTTCTCACCTTTTCCACAGCTAGCACATTTAGGTGCAAACATTCGATGGTAATCATTCACACAGTAAATCTTATTGTCAACATCAACAGTGAAAGGTACTCCATCCAAACACTCATTACAAATACAACAACGGAAGCATCCAGGATGGTAGGACTTGCCCATCGCTTGAAGTATCTGTAATAATATTGACTGTATTGTATTAAAATTCTTGTTTAACAACAAGAACTAAGTTTTAATACATATGAACATTATTACCATTTCCATTATTAAATGTCCACATATTGCACATTTCTCAGCTGTTTGCTGGAATCCTGAGTACTGGAAATAATATTTTATTAGAAATTACTAGAGGGCAACAAATGGTTTTAGAACCAAACAAAACATATCAATCAAGGCAGAAGATTAACAAGCATTAAAAACATCAAAAATAAAATAAATTTAATTGGAAGCTTATTTAAACAAAAAAATAATAATATGTATACATTTGTATCGCTAACCAGATAATCCTCTTCACAGTACACTTTGCCGTGTACATTATAAAAGGCCTTGCCGCGTAGGGCTCTCCCACAAGAACAGCATATGAAACAGTTGGTGTGGTATAGGTTACCCATAGCCTGGCAAGCCTGGCCAGCACCCGTCACACCAGCCCCACAAGTGTGGCAGATACCTTACACAGAAATAATTATTACTACAGGCATAACTTACTGTACATGCAATTAAAACTTAAATACATCAGTTGAATGTTTCATAATTCACAAAATATTTACCGAAATATTCCCCTTCCTCGTCTTGTCTTTCCATTTCTTCTTCAAGTTGCCGTGTCAGCTCTTCAATTTTACGTTGAGCTTCACTGGGTCCCGGTGGGCGGGGTGGGGTAATACTATAAGGTAGTAAACTTTTCCCTCTGCCACCAGAGCCTCGAGATCCACCGGAAACTTGAGATACTGAACTAGGGGTAGGACTTGGTGCGGGAGAAGGAGCCGGTGAACACAAGGATGTTAATCCTGATACTAGGTTTCTAGACGAAATTGATTCCGATGCTAAGGAGACATTGTCCTTATTAGCGGAGGCGGTAGTTGTAGCTGGGGAGCCACCGGTCATACAAACATAATCAGAACCATTAGTGTCTTCTACAATCTGCATTCTGTTAGGCAGTAGTTTTGGTGTTGTACCATAGCTTCCATTAATGGCTGTCACTTTCACTTTTCCTAGTCCATTTCCAATAGGTGGCTTAGAATGAAAATATTTTGGGGCAGTTGCAGCGGCTGCCACTTGCACTTCTGTAGCAATATTTGCCTTGGGTCTCTGAGCACTTGGAGCAATTGAAGCATAAATAGCAGTTGAAGGAATTGTCACAGCTTTATTGTCAAAACTTACATGGTTACTATTTTTTATCAGAGCACTGACATCCATATATTTAGGAGGAGCAGACTTCATAATTGTGTAGTCACTGCTGCTGGAGTTATCATTTGAACTGTTATATGGTGGTGGGGGTGGAGCCTTCTCAACTTTAGGTTTATCCCTAAGAATCCTTTGGGAAGTCATCCTATTCATGCTAGTATTTGGGACCTGGGGGCCAGGAACAGAGCCCTGTTGTATATATGGTTGATCTACATTACCCTGCATTTTATAATCGACTTTCTTATCTTTGTCAGGACAAAGCATATTTTCATACACCAATGGCTTTGGTTTACTATTTACTGGCACTTGTGGCTGCGCTTTGCTGTACCGTGTGTCGTAGTAGCCTTCAGCCGCGAGAGGCTGGCTCTGATACAATTGGTGATAGTAGGGCGGTTGTGACAACTGTTGTTCCGTATAGTAATCTATATTTTCATACACTGGTTGAGGATACTGAGCAGTTGTATTGCCTGGGATCTCGTATAAATCCTCACTTTGGTAGCTCAATGACCTCTGAGATACAGAATCTATAGATCTTGTAGGACTAGCTGGGAGCGCAGTAGTGTTTATATCCCGTTTATTGATCGACGCGATAGTTTCTACCCGCTTAGGGGTTGCAAATTTTGAAGCTGCGATAACATTGGACCGTTCGTAGAAACTATAATCCTGGCGATTTGCCGAATTATCTAAAGTAAAACTCTCTATCGCACCCACAGGTCGAGACTTTGATTGACCAGTAATGTAAGATGTTGAAGTACTTTGCGCTTGCTCAGTATCATTTTCGTCTTTGTTAGATAATTTCAAATCTTGCAAACCCAGTATACACCTTTGCTCCTCAGAATTATTTCTTCTTGAAGAGTCCATAGTTGACGAAGATTTAATTATCGTGCGAATAGTTTTGGAAATTACATAAAAAACATAAATGATTCATAATTGTGATCTAATGTAAACCTCAAAACATCGAAAGAAAAAAAAGACCAAAAAACAAAATTAGTGATGTATTATTATAGATCAACATCTTGTTGCCAGGAAATTCTATTCAGTAAAAATACATAATTTATAAATACTATTTATCGTAAAAGATACGGTTTGATTCGAACATTTTAAAACAAAATATTTTAACTATAATTTCATTTTTTACTGTTTCTTGGTCAATTAAATGTTGAAAACAATAATACTTTGAAGTGACGAAACAATTAAATATGATATGATGGTAGTAAAATGTTATTTCAATTATTTCATTTTGTTATTTTTAATTTTAGAACAGAAATATATATAAGATAAAAGGTTTAAGGCTTGTCGTTGAATTATTAAAATAAACCCTTAGTAATTAAAGGTAGTGATGTAACTTTACCTTACATTCGATCATTGATGTGTTTAGATTTTTAAAATATGCTTTCTGTGAACTATAAATTAAGATTTACAATCTGTTGCTTCTGACATCACCTGTCAAGGAGAGTATAATAATTGTATCGCATTGGTTAGCATCGGCTGTTTGATGCCGTGTGCTTGTTGCGCCATATTAGTATTTGTGTCAAGAATTTAGTAATCATTAATAAGTATTTAAGCATTAATACAGTTTTAAGCTTCCATTATGTATGATACGGAAGATGATCAGTATGAGGAAGAAGAAGTCGAAGATATTTCGTCTGAATTATGGCAAGAAGCCTGCTGGATAGTTATAAACGCATATTTCGATGAGAAAGGTCTTGTAAGGCAGCAACTCGATAGTTTCGATGAATTCATACAAATGTCAGTCCAACGCATTGTTGAAGACTCCCCTCCCATAGAACTGCAAGCTGAAGCTCAACATTCGTCCGGTGAAATAGAGACACCGCCAAAATATCATTTGAAATTTGATCAAATTTATCTTTCTAAACCAACTCATTGGGAAAAAGATGGAGCGCCATCCCCTATGATGCCTAATGAAGCTCGACTACGTAATTTAACTTACTCCGCACCATTGTATGTTGATATCACAAAAACCATAGTTAAAGAAAACGAAGATCCCATTGAAACACAACATCAAAAAACATTTATTGGAAAAATTCCAATTATGCTCAGGTCTACCTATTGTTTACTGAGCAATTTGACCGACCGTGATTTGACTGAGTTAAATGAATGTCCTTTAGACCCTGGTGGTTATTTTATTATCAATGGCTCTGAGAAGGTGCTAATTGCTCAAGAAAAAATGGCTACAAATACTGTGTATGTTTTCAGTATGCAGGGTGGTAAATATGCTTATAAAACAGAGATTAGATCTTGTCTTGAACATAGCTCAAGGCCTACGTCTACACTGTGGGTTAACATGATGGCTAGAGGAGGACAGAGTATTAAAAAGTCAGCAATTGGTCAGAGGATTGTTGCTATTGTTCCATATATCAAACAGGAAATTCCTATCATGATAGTATTTAGAGCTCTGGGTTTTGTAGCAGACAGAGATATTCTAGAACATATCATTTATGACTTTGATGACCCTGAAATGATGGAAATGGTGAAGCCTTCTTTGGATGAAGCTTTTGTTATTCAAGAACAAAATGTCGCTCTTAGCTTCATTGGTGCCAGAGGAGCCCGTCCTGGTGTCACTAAAGAGAGGCGTATCAAATATGCAAGAGAAATTTTGCAAAAGGAAATGTTGCCTCATGTTGGTGTATCTGATTTTTGTGAAACAAAAAAAGCATATTTCCTGGGATATATGGTACACAGATTACTTTTGGCTGCTTTGGGTAGAAGAGAGCTGGATGACAGAGATCATTATGGAAATAAACGACTTGATTTAGCCGGACCATTATTAGCATTTCTGTTCAGAGGACTCTTCAAGAATTTGTTAAAGGAAGTAAGAATGTACGCTCAGAAATTCATTGACAAAGGAAAAGATTTTAATCTGGAATTGGCTATAAAAACAAAGATTATTACCGATGGTTTGAGATATTCTTTGGCTACTGGAAATTGGGGTGACCAAAAGAAAGCTCATCAGGCCAGAGCTGGAGTATCACAGGTATTGAACAGATTAACCTTTGCCTCTACTTTATCTCATCTAAGACGTGTAAACTCTCCGATTGGTCGTGATGGTAAACTAGCAAAACCGCGTCAGTTACACAATACTTTGTGGGGAATGATTTGTCCTGCTGAAACACCAGAAGGAGCTGCTGTCGGTTTGGTCAAGAACTTGGCGTTAATGGCTTATATTTCAGTCGGAAGTCAGCCATCTCCCATATTAGAGTTCTTGGAAGAGTGGTCTATGGAAAATTTGGAGGAAATAGCTCCGTCAGCTATTGCGGATGCTACGAAAATTTTCGTTAACGGTTGTTGGGTTGGTATACACAGAGATCCAGAGCAGTTAATGGCTACATTGCGTAAACTCAGACGTCAAATGGACATTATAGTCTCAGAAGTAAGTATGATCCGAGACATAAGAGACAGAGAAATAAGAATTTATACTGATGCTGGAAGAATTTGCAGACCATTACTTATTGTTGAGAATGGATCTTTACTATTGAAGAAAAAACATATTGATCAATTAAAAGAAAGAGACTATAACAATTATGGTTGGCAGAACTTGGTAGCAAGTGGTGTTGTTGAATATATTGACACTCTGGAAGAAGAAACTGTAATGATTGCTATGAATCCTGATGATTTACAACAAATAAAAGAATACGCTTATTGTACTACATACACTCATTGTGAGATTCATCCAGCTATGATATTAGGTGTATGTGCATCAATTATTCCATTCCCTGATCATAATCAAAGTCCAAGAAATACTTATCAAAGTGCTATGGGTAAACAAGCTATGGGAGTATACATCACAAACTTCCATGTTAGAATGGACACATTAGCTCACGTTCTGTTCTATCCACATAAACCCTTGGTTACTACCAGATCTATGGAATATCTTCGGTTTAGAGAGTTGCCAGCTGGAATCAATTCAATTGTAGCCATTTTATGTTACACTGGATATAATCAAGAAGACAGTGTCATCTTAAATGCTTCAGCTGTAGAAAGAGGTTTCTTCAGATCAGTGTTTTATCGTTCTTATAAAGACTCGGAATCTAAGAGAATCGGTGATCAAGAAGAGCAATTTGAAAAACCAACAAGACAGACGTGTCAAGGGATGAGAAATGCTTTGTATGACAAATTAGATGATGACGGTATTATTGCTCCTGGTATAAGAGTTTCCGGAGATGATGTGGTGATTGGAAAAACAATTACATTACCAGAAAATGACGATGAGTTGGAAGGCACTACGAAACGCTTCACGAAAAGAGACGCTTCGACATTTTTACGTAACAGTGAAACTGGAATTGTCGATCAAGTTATGTTAACGTTGAATAGCGAAGGATATAAGTTCTGCAAAATTAGGGTTAGATCAGTGCGCATTCCACAGATTGGAGATAAGTTTGCCTCACGGCACGGACAAAAAGGAACCTGTGGTATCCAATACAGGCAAGAAGACATGCCCTTCACTTGCGAGGGGATCACTCCAGACATTATTATTAACCCACACGCTATCCCATCCCGTATGACAATTGGTCACTTGATTGAATGTATTCAAGGGAAAGTATCATCGAACAAAGGCGAAATAGGTGACGCAACCCCATTTAACGACGCTGTAAACGTGCAAAAGATTTCTTCACTCCTACAAGAATATGGTTATCATCTTAGAGGTAATGAAGTGATGTATAATGGGCACACTGGTAGAAAAATCAACGCCCAAGTGTTCTTGGGTCCCACGTACTATCAACGTTTGAAGCATATGGTGGACGACAAAATTCACTCTAGAGCCAGAGGACCGGTACAGATTTTAGTTCGACAGCCCATGGAGGGTAGGGCTCGAGACGGTGGGTTGCGTTTCGGAGAAATGGAACGTGATTGTCAGATAGCTCACGGAGCCGCTCAGTTCCTAAGAGAGCGGTTGTTCGAGGTTTCAGATCCTTACCGCATACACGTTTGCAATTTCTGTGGTTTGATAGCAATAGCCAACCTTCGTAACAATACATTCGAATGTAAGGGATGCAAAAATAAAACACAAATCTCTCAAGTAAGGCTGCCTTACGCTGCAAAGTTGTTGTTCCAAGAACTTATGTCCATGAACATTGCACCTAGACTTATGGTTGTAAATTAATTATTAAAAATTGTAATTGTAAAACATTAAATAAAATACTTGGAACATTTATAAGATTTTTATTATAATATTTATCACAATACAAAATGTACACAATAATCCTGGAAGTGAATAAATTATACTTTGAAATTATCAAAAAACAACAAGATCACATATATTAAGGTTCATTTTAATGCATTTAATAAATATTGATTTTAAATAACAACATGATATATATTCTCTCCTTTATATACAACAAAATAAATGCTATGTGCGTTAACAATCTTCAGCTTTACTTTGAAACATAGATTGCACCACTCAGTCTAGTTATATTGTTGAGTATTCACATATTGTTAATGTACATTTAAATATAAACAGGTTTAAATACAAAGAATATAATCGAACACATTTGATTTCCTTAAAAATTCATATCGACATGATTAAGAAGTGTTTCAGAAAGTAAAGCAATATTATTAATGAAAACATTTGTATAGAGTAAAGTGATTAAATATTCTAAGACAAGACAATTGATTTTTAATCTATTTTTCAAGTGTCATAGATCTTCAGTGGAAATGTGTTTTTGGCAAAAATATCATAATCATATCAACTAAGCTGAATAATAATGTTAAAGTAAAAAACTACATTCTGCTTAGAAGAGAAGATTTAGAGAGCATAAACATTTTTTTGGAAAGATAAAGATTGGTATATATATATTTAAGTACGAATCCATTATTTGTGTACTAAGTGCTGGTGCGAGGCAATAGTGCTGGAGATGCTACGGTAATATAAAAAATACATTTTAAATAACATCAATTATCATCTATCATTCTTGATGAAGGACCACAGAGAGTCGCCTCATCTAACACTTAGGTTTATTCTTAATTAACCTAACAATTTCATTACTGTACAACTTAATTATCTACAGAATATCCTTGAACAAAAGATAAATCTTCGATACATAAACATGTCACAGATTTGTACGATATATAACTATAAATGCTTCTGGACGGCTTTCACAGATGACTTTACAGAGGTGAAAGTAAGAAACTAAAGTTACTTCTTTTCTGTTTACTTATGACAATTGATATATTTCTCAGATATATATATTTAAATAAGTAATAATTGTTTTATTATCTGTGACATTGATTCGTTGTCTGTGATGTTTGTGTGGTCTGTGTCAAGCTGACGTTGACATGTCACTGCGGCGCCGGCAGTGCTCTCTGTTCTTGTTCGTCTTCCTTGGGTCGACTCCACTTTATCATAGTTTCCGGTGATCGATACAGGAACACCAACTTCGCGAACAGATCCTCTTCCAGAGACAATTCCAA
>DVQO01000824.1:0-12919 GCA_018231785.1 Danaus gilippus | reverse complement strand
AGTTTACCTTTAAGCCATAAATCTCCGTGTTTTGAAGTGCGACAGAATGATTGACTTATTAGATAGTTGTCAAATCTAATGTAAAAAAAAACGTTTGTATGGGAAATAGAAAAAGGCTGTTTTGAGGGTTTTCCCGGAAGTGAATCAACTTTTTTCAGCTTTTAAATCTTCCCTGAACCTCCACGAACATTTCAAGATAAATCCGTTCAGCCCTTCTCAAGTTTTAGTGAGACTAAAGAACAGCAATTCATTTTTATATATATAGATTGCTTACAAATATCAAATTGCCATCCATGAGTCATTACATATCTGTCATTATAAGTCAATTACATCGCTGTCAATTGCGTTTGGTTATTCCAAGTCTGATTATTTTTTCTAATACCACGTTTTATAGTGACTGACGTTTCATGTCAATGCACGGGAATGCTGTCGAACGGGATAAAAGTATACTATATCCTTCTCCTGGCTCTAAAGTACCTCCCTGCCAATTTTCAGCTAAATCGGTTTAACCGTTCTCGAGTTATAAGTGGAGTAACTAACACGACTTTCTCTTATATATATAGATAAAAGATAAATAAAATAATTGTTCAATTATAGCAATGATACCTCATATAAACTCCTAAGAGTTTTGAATTTGGTACACAAAGCTCTAGCCGATTCCAAACTTGTAAGAGGCAGGACTGATAGCATCTGCTGCCATAGACGAGCAAGGCCGACACCTGGAACATATGATGACTATTTATTTATAATACACACAAATATATATTAAGAAATAGAATATGAAGAAATCTTTTTTTGGCTGGTTCAATATTTCTGTATAATTTAGATGAACCAAAGCAACAGTACAAACTTACACACACAAAATATTATTCTCTATGTTGTAAATTTTGTTGAAATACTGGTCATAGTCTGACTGTGTGGGAAATCAGAAATTATTATAGAATAAATATTTCTTGTTCCTTAAAAATAAAATATATAACCATATTTGGATATTATAGTTCTTAAGGAAACTCTTTAACTTCACATAGATATTAAATATAATTGTATATAACATACCGTCATCATCAACTGGAACACATCTCCTGTTAAATTCATTCATGAAGAACTCTGCATTCTCACTAATAGCATTTGTAGGCTCATATCTAAAAAAAAAGTTTAAGTTTAAAACCTTTTCAAAGTTTAATTTTATTTGAATATAGAATAACCAAAATACTAGTTTACATTCAACCATACATATTTGAATAATAATTTTTCTCAGATTAAAATAATATAGATTAGAACAAGAGCCCACAATGACCAGGGCTTGAGTACCTATTTTATCAAAGATGAAACTTTCTCTGTTTATGTTTTCTATACAGGTAAGAACTATCAGCAACAATAGTTACTTGGGCAAGTAATATGTAATAAAGTTCTATTAAATTGAACCTTACTCTGGGCTCTTGGGCTAGATGTGTTTAAGAAATTAATTTAACTTTAAAAGATAGAATTCAATACAGAAATTTTTGTAGAACGGAATCCAAGACCTACTCACTTGTAAAGAGATATAAACCCTTTATTGCACCGAAGTACTGTCAGCACCAACTCACTTGGTTCATCAATAATCATGGTATCACATTTGGTGCTAATTAATAAATCTGGAATTTGGAAAGAAGATACTTTGAATTTATTTTGAAAAATTTAAATTTCTGGATTTATAATTATGTACCAAAAGTAAAAGACAAAATCGCCAAGCGAAAATATTTCTTAGTAAAATATTCCTTTTCGTAAAAATTTAAGTTAATGACATAATTTCTTTTAGCCAGATAACAAATTTGTACCTCCTATGACTGTCTCAATATCAAAGTCTGTTACTACAGGATACCTTTTGCAAGCAGTTCTGGAATATTTTAAATATAGTTAAATAAACATTAAAAATTAACAGTGATGAATAAACATGATATTAGATTTATAATCTCATAAAATGCTGGTGACACAAATATGAAACATGTTTATGAAAATGATATTTACCTAAAATATTCTTTATATCCAAACAACACAACAGTCAGTTTGCAGCAGGCGATAGCTTCTAGCGACTTGATATGATTGATGAACACTTTATCTCTGACCCGAGGTGCGGCATCGGCCATCTCACATATATATAGTCCATGGGGACAGCGGACCTCGGGGGGAGTCAGCTCCACCTGAGGGAGTTAGTACTAAGTTAGTGTTAATTTAGACCTTATAACCACAGTTCAATCCATTTCAAACTTGATTTCAGTTGGCTAAACCCATTTACAGTCTTACAACACATGGTTGTCAATTAATTTTGAACAAACAAAATCTGACATCTATGTATGTAAACACAATAGTAAACTACCCTCACCTTTCCTTGTACACTAACAAGTGTACTCTCCTCTGCTTTGCTCCACAACAGAAGCCCAGTCCCTTCTAAAAAGGAGTCGGGTCTTACGTTAATCCCCGCTGCTTCTGCCTCACTATCCAGACTGGCCAAATACCATTTTCCCTTGAGCTGCGGATCCATATCAACGAACAGCTGTCAAACATATTATCAAATTTATTATCTTGACCAAAGTGGTACAATAATATAGGAATTCCTCTTCATATAATAAACAAGTAGTATAACCACAACTCCATTACTCCTCATAGTGTTTAAACTATTATTTTTTTTCATAAATAGATTGATCTTCATTAATAATTATAAATACAAACACATAAAGGTTCTTTGAAGCTATTAAAAAAACATTTTTACCGAAACACTCAACTACATATTGTTGTTAGTTGTAAGTAGGTTTGCAAAAGTAGATTCTTCCATTGCTCAGTGAAAAATTCTTCAGACGGTTCAACTATATTCACATGTCTTGTGCCCACAACTCTTGGGAGGCAAAGGTCACAAAATAGATAATAAAGCTATTTGACAAAAATAAACAAAAAATATGCTGTGATTCATACCTTCAATGGCCCCTTCCTGAGTTTGAGCTCGGTGATCACCAGATATTTACTGATATGTGCATCCTAAGAACAAACAGATCTATTTTAGCTCTTTTTACTTACAGTTCTTATTTCAATGTATACATGTATTGAAGAAATACATAGACAATATGTGAAAACTTTAGAGATCTGAATTTATTAAAGATAAACAGTTATGGTGGAGCTATAAAAGGGCTGCGGAGCTATATCCCACCAATGACAAACAGATCTCAATCAAGACATATTATATGTATTAATTTAGTAACTAACATTTTTTCTTTAAATATACTTTTAATTTATCACTGTGTTAAATCAATATGAACCAACTCACCTCTAAAGGGTCCAATTTAATAGGTTCGACAGCTTCATCTTCTGTATCGGGCTGCTAAAATATAGTGTACATTCATTTCTTATTTACATTCCATTTATTTTAGAAAATATTTAATTTTGAGATAAATAATACATAAATTTATTACAAATATAGCAATAGAAAATGTACAAACCGGTATTTTCTTTTTAAATATCTCATTCTCTTTGACAGGTTGTGGTCGTTTTGGTTTTTTCTTTATAAGTGAAATTGGAAGAAGTGGAGGGATGGGCTTTTTTGAAGGACCTGCGATGCAGCCAGAATTGTCTAAAATTAAGAATCTTGATTAATAAGACATGTACAAATACTACAATTTATATTTTAAGAATAAATGAAATATTAAGTTTAGGATATAACTATTAAATCAGTATTTGTAGTCTCACCTCCAAAATTCGAAAGAGTTCGTTTACTTGAACGGAGAACTCGACTTGTAAACTCTTCTTTCTTGGAAACTTTCGGTGGTTCTGGTTCTGGATCTGAATCTGAGTCGATGACTAAGAACAAAAATATATCATTTATTTTATGATTATAATTGATAAATATAAAAATATGTATATGAATACAATACTATCACCTATAACGTCTGGCACACACTTTGATGTTGAAGGTCTAGAAAACAAGTTCAGTGGTGGTGAAATATGAATGTCCTCATCTGAAGACATTTTTGAATTATATGTTCAGCCTTTTAAAGTTAAAAATTATTTTAATATTACTCTATTTAAGCAAGTTGTTACATCTATAATACAACGATACTTTTAATTCAAATAAATAATAATAAACATCTTTGTGCCTTAAACACTATTTAAATTTGACATTGACTTTACCAATACAGTTTAGTAATTCACAATGAAAACATGTATGAAATAATTCGTAAAAACAAACATATGAATGTAATAATAAAACTCTTTAAATTCTGATAGCATTTGACATCAATATTTATAAATTGTTTCAGGTATCGAAACATATATAAATAAAATTCGTAAGAAATACGTATTTTACAATTAACGATTCAAAAACCTTATTATAATCACATTTATTGATTGTTAAAAAATAAATCTTAAAAGTCTTTTCCATTTTATTTAAAAGTCTTAAGTCTTAACTCTTTAATTCATCAATTGCTCATTTTGAGAAGCGCAATAAATTTTATTATTAAAAAAATAGTTATAAAATAACCGATATTCTAAAAAAGAACTAACTTAATTATGTGAATAAAAGAAACTAATCAAACCTTCTTAAACCTGTACTTCAAATACAAATACTACTAATACTAAAAGTAAATGTCGAGCGTACGGTTGTCGCTGGAGTATTGATTTCACATAAATCCCTCATATAAATCATGTTGTGTCCTAGACAACGACTCTGAAGACTGTAAATGACCTCTACTTGTTTTTATAACTGGAGTTAAACCTTTAAAACATGGTTGTCGCGATATATTAAAAAATAAAAATAATACACAGAACCTTAAGTAATTATGCGAAAAAAAAATCTTTCTATACTTATAAGGATTGAATGTGAATTGATGAAATGGTTAAAATTATATTTAAGGGCAAGAGTCCTTAAGTTATGAAAGGCAATTTCGTACAAACATTATGTTTAGACAACAATAGGTAATTAGCTAGGTGACATCGTTTAAAATCCTATCCAGTAGATAGTATAAGATGGAGGAACAACTAGTTATTTTGCACTTGACGATATGAGTTAAAACATTTGGATAATAAGAATGATAAAATATATTGCTAACAAAATAACATGTTTTTTGTGAATCCATTGTAGAGAAATTAAATGCGAGCTTTATACTAATTGCCCAGGCTACAATCGTGAACATTTTAAGAAATTTTTGTTTACAGTAAGTCGTCAATGAACAACTGGTATCAAGTAACTAATGTCACTAGTAAATGAATACTAATAACAATAAATAAGAGAAAAAAAAAATGAAAAAGTAATCGTTTAATATTCTCAAATTATATTCACATGAGCATGTAGATCTGGATAGAAGATGATGGAGCTGGTATAGTATATTATGATTTTAGAGATTTGTTTTACAATGTAGTCATTTAGTAAATACTAAGTGTTTTGTTTTATTAATGCTTAATGTACCATGTGTCAAACATCAAATTATAGACAAAAAAATAGAAAAAAAAAGATTAATTACAAGTTAAACTTGAATCAAATAATATGGTTATGAGCTCCAAAATATTTTTTTAAAGATACAACAAAAAGGTACAAACGTTTAAAAAATATTATTACTATATAAAACATTATTATTTTAAAAACATTCAAAATTCTAAAAAAAAGTTTATAATTGTGTGAAAGTATTTTTAAGTTTAAAGATATCTTGTAAATATAGTGAAATAATAATATTCTAGATCTGCATTATATATTGATATTTATTGTATGATTCTATCAATCTAAACACTTTAAATTTTATAAGCAAAACGTAAATCTAAGTAGTTAACCTGTTTGCCCTTGCTTTGCCCGCAGCGAGGGATTTAAACGTGGATGAATTAATTCGTCTTTTGCAATCTGTAGATATATGAAATATATAACGCACGGTCAAAGAATAATGATGTATATATTATGTGTTAAGTAATTTTAAAATGTTTTTATATGGACTGCTAATTTTTAAATTAAAAAAACATAATAGGTTTATTTTTATCTATTAAAAAAACTGATATTATGTCCTGCTTTCCAGAGATCTAGAAATAAAATTATTTGTTTCAATATAAATTGATGTTAGGTCTCTAAATTTTGTTGTTACGTAAAGTACATAATTACTTATTTAATACGACGAATAGATACATATACCTATGGTTAAAGACCTTCATCATGTCATTATATACATAGTAGTTATTATATACATGTATCTGAATATAGTTGATCGTTAAATATTTATTAAAATAAATAATGTGCAATGTAACAAAAATCTTTTAAAAATACAATGAATAGAACAGATTATATATTCATATAAGTAAGCAAATAATTTAATAAATTGCGAAAATAAATTAATAAAATTGAAACAAATCGCATAAATGTTTTTTTCGTAATTACATAAAAATCATAACTTTATACATATTCAGACTATTTTAATTAACCATGCTTTAAGTGAGCATTAGCATGAAGCAAATTCAAAATAAAATGTAAAGCAGCTCTTATAATAAAATGAAATAAAGTCAAAGGACTTTCTGCGTACAGTCGTTGCTCTTTGCCGGAGGGTTCCCTCATTTTCCCTCCACCTCCAGTTCGTCTTTGTTTACGAGGGCGTTCGGCCGTTGCTCCGCGTGCTTGTGCCGAGCTTACATTTAAAAAATAAAACTTATTTGGCGCGAACGGTATACACAGCTACACCGCGTCTATTAAACAGTATGATTCATACTTTTATGTAATTTATTCGGCCGCGTTACGGGTGGTATAAAACAATAACGATAAATATTTTTAATTCGGTAACCTCGCGTTGTTTAAAAATAACCATCCGTGGCTAAAAATGTAAAGAGAGAAAAAAAAAGAAACATGGATTGGCGGGAAAAACTTTTCGGTCGTGTTCTTATCAAGTGCGATTCGTCGGGCACTCAGAATGGTAAATTTGAAACTGTTCAAACTTTAGAAGCGTTGTCCGATTGCGTGGAGGATGGCGAGGGAGCCGTCTGTGGTATTTATTTCTCATTCGCTAACATAAGTGACAAGAGTGATGATTTCGGGGTTCGTTTGGAGGAGATGTACAAGAAGGTTTTGCCAAGACTTAAGGTTGTTGAAGTAGTGCTGTGGGCCCACGTCGGAACTCCAGAAGGTCCTGTAGAAAGGGAAGCCGGATTCATAAGGAACCTGACAGGAAAATCATGGTTTGCTGTGCCATTTCACGATGTGGATATAAAGGTTGGTATCATACTTAATTTAAATTTATATTTTAAACTTTTATATTCTTTATTTTGAACGTGTTCTTATTTATATTTCAAATCACGAGGAACAAACATTTAACTAACAGACCATAAATTATTTATAAGCTAACATTACCTAACGAAATCAAAGTGAAGAATTTTGCGTAATTTTAATTGGAAAACATTATCATATATATATTTTAATAATCCAATCACGTCTGTATAATAAATTCAACAAAGAAATAAATGTCATCTTGATTTATAATAATGTTTTGTCCCCCTTTAATCTGGGGGTTCTCGTTGCGTGGCTACAAATGATATCAACATTTTAATACGTTCGCTTCAATTTAATTGCTTTATCTGTTGTCCTAATATATTCAGTAGCATTGTTTTGTCCGCTTCTTTGTTTTTATCGGCGCTTTTTATTAATATATATTTTTAAATTCATTTCAATCAATCAAGAAATTTATGTTATATAAATCCTAATTGTATACGATCATTGCGAAAGTTTGCGATGCTATGCCACATTTTGCAATGCGAATATTAGCAAAAATATATCTAAATTGTAAATTATTCATTTAATTAACGCCAGAGAAGAGACTATTGGCTTTCTTTACTGAAGAAGATAGGAGTCGACGCTTCTAAAACCTAGAGAAATAATTATGGTAAATTGGATTTTTTTATGTATATTTGTGTGTTTGTTTGGTCGTTAAAAAACTATTACAACTACGGTGACCAGAAATTCGTCGCCATGAGCAAGAATCGAACCTTGGACTTTCGGAATTGTTAACGATACTGAATCGCGATTCGGGGGTTGCTGGATCAAAACCTGCTTGTGTGGATGAATTTCTCATTTTATTTTATCTATTTGAATAACAATTCATCTACTTAACTTACGAGTACCTATGTGGCTATGTAGTTGACTACTACCAAAACTCTTAGTTCTGATAATACACTTGCTAATTCAAAGCTAAGCTAAATAAAATATAGATAATTACTACTTAAGTATTTAGTTTAGGACAAAAATAAAAACTACCGACCCACAAACATGTTCCACCTAACCATCAAATCTATCTATTAAAATAAAATATTTAATGTGTAAAGTATACATTTATTAATCAACGCAATTAAGAATACAATTTATAAGATACTTTTAAAAATATATAGGATTACAAATAAACCTATTATAAAACAGTAGGTAAATAGAAACAAAACACAAAGCGTATACCGGTTCAGCAATCACAATTACGCGTTTAAACGAAGATGAAGTAAAACAGATGTACATTTTAACTAAGCTTTCCTACAAAGAAAAACACACCCCAACCAGAAAAATAACACAGGACTTTAAGAGCGTTTTAAAACTTAAAACATAAAATAACTTAGCAAGTTATGATTTCCTACAGTCTAAACAGTTTTCTTTTTACGACCCCATAATACCGATAAGAGCGGGGTGTTTGCACCAACGTAAATTGATCCCACCCCACAGTTCCATAGCGACTGAGTGCAGCCATAAAATTGTCATAAGCTTAGCGCGTTTCCTTTATAACGGTCATGCGACGCCTTACTTTTAGTAATTAGGATTTAGGCTGAGGCTCTGAATAAAACATATAAAATAGTCAGTTAAAAAGCTAATAAAGCTTTATGGGAGTGAATGAAAAAAAACAAAGTTAAATTTTATTCAAAAGTTCGTCAACAATGGCTGGAATGAAAAAAAAAACTTCGTAATTGGATACAATAGTTGCGAATTTCAATGAGATTTTTGTAATAATCTGTTTTATTTTTACGAAAGATACTTTTGAAAACTACAGCTTTTTTTAATTAAACATGGGCTGTTTGTTCTGTTCAGTTTGTACAGAAGCGAATACATATTGATTTTATCAAAGCTAGATGGGTATCAAACGACATCGCAATATCAACAAAAACCCAATAACACTGTTTAAATCTACACAGTCTGCAACGTCTCTGTTGGCTTTAGAAAGAATACCAGCTTTTAATAAAAATAGATACCTATCTTACTCTCCGCTTGAAAATTCATTGTCCAAATGATTGACAAAAAAAAAACACTAACAGCATTATTAATGTAAAAGCAACAATATAAATTGTTAAAAGATTGTTAATAAAATACTGAAATGTACAAAATCAACTTTGAACGCCAGTTTTGAATGTATAATTTCGATTTTTATTTGCTATGCGGGGGGTCATCGTCAATAGATATTAAAATTTTATGAACCCATACACGGGGTGTCTGGCTCCTGCACGCATGTGCAAAACGATCAAATAGAATATTAAAAATATGACCAATGATGTGATTTAAAATAAATTAATCTGAAAAATATGACCAATGATGTAAATTTAAAAAATCAATCTGAAAAATGTGACCAATGACGTCAATTTAAATATGAAGAATGAGTTGAATTTAAATAAATTAATCTGATTCTTTAACTTGTTAAACAACTAAGAGACACATAACATAAAGATACAATGTATGTTTACTTTAAACTTTATATTATTATTCATACTTCTAACAAGATTATTTAACTAGCTCCAGCAGATTAGTCCGCAGTCTCGGAAAACATATAACTGCATACTATATAGTCAGTAAATTGTACATATACATACATGAATATTAGTTTGTGTCATTCCTCTGTTAACGCTTCTTTACTGTAGTCATAAAAATCTACCACGCAGATTTTGCTCTAAGAATTGAATTAATAATAATAGCAGCATTTTAAAATTTTCAAAATATTTACCAATCATCTTTATACACATATTTGAATAACAATGAAGAAACGTAAACAGTTATTTAATAATAGTATTTACCAGTTTCAAGTTGGAAATTATCTTATAATTCCTTCTATTATATAAATAGAATACAGAGTGGGCGTAAGCCGACGTGCCAGGCAAACAATGGCTGGCTAGTCTCTTTTTATCCGCCTCCAGCCATGAAATGGGGGAAGGTTGTGTTTTTAACCTGAACGTGTATATGTATGAGCGTGTTAATATTTTCGTTCGTAATTGGAAATCGTGTTTACCGATTTAATCTAAATTTACATAGTTGTCTAGTTCGTTGTGTTACGCAAGCTTCATGGGACGAATAAAAAAAATGGATTATGTTCATATTATACCAAGTTTAACATTTTTATATTTTTAAAATCATTAGGTAATATTAACAAAATTAAGGACACTGTAGCTTGATACGCCTTGTAAAAATATTAATATAATATATTTAAATAGGATGAGCAGTCGAAAGTTCATAAATATATTTATAATCATTGGTATCTGAATAAGCAAAATATTATTTTAATTGCTAGCTTTTATACTCTTTTTCATTTTTATACAGGTAACTTTTTCCCGACTATATAATTTACGATTCTTGCGTAATACGTAATCTGTTGGCCAAGTATTCAGCGGACTTTGCTTTGAGAAACTTCCCCAAGTCATATTTCTAATAGGTTCACTCCAGCAGTTCTGCAAGGATTTGACCTCCTTACTGCCTATTTAACCTCGTAATTCATGTATTTCTATTGTTAGGTTCTTTTTGGGGACATCTCAGATCCATAAATCACCATTTTTAGCACACAATCCATACTTGACCTATGATATATTGTGATTTTATTTGATAAAGGAATTGCTACTCCTCCACATCTAAAAATAAACATAGTTTAAAAATTAAGTGGTGGAAATCTTAACATAAATTTTCCAACTCTTTAGGTTTTTTTTAAAATCAATACTACCAGAGACTCTGTTAATATTTTTGAATGTTGTCTTATAATTAGCATTAACTGGTCGATTTTCTATTTTCCATAGTCTTATAAAGTCCAAAGTGTGGAAGACTATCAAATGCAGAAAAAAGCAGCATTGGAAAAATAACATTATACCGTCATGCTTTTCGCTGAAACTGGAGGCGTCTGGAAACTTGATGCCGAATGCGGAATTTCTATAGCATCATGGCTTTATATACAAATACGTCGCAACTTCAATGAACTGTTGCTTTATTTGGACGAATAGAGTGACTTTAGTACGAACCAAGTCTTAATCGAATCGAAAGCTTCTCTATATTTGACAATAGTCATATCGTTTCGTCTGATCGTTCTGTGTAACCAGACGTATATTATGTATCTGGTCTGAAAAACTGAAGCCTTTTCGTAAAACCTGTGCTCGAGACGGTTTGTAATGACTCTCGAAAACAGCTCGTAGATGTGGCAGAGAAACGAGATGGGTTTTTAATTCTGCAATAGAGCATTATTTCGCTTCTTCACAAAAAACAGCACTACCATGCCGTCTTCTGTTTTGGACGTGAGGCGTTGAGAACTCATTGTTTTTTAAGACCAATATAGATAGGTTCATTCAACGATACGATTTAAAATATATCGAGAATATGCTATACAACATAGATAATGGTATAGAACCATAATGCTTAAAATACCAAAACTATACACTGAATGATTATCTTTTATTATTGAATATTAGGCGAAATTTTTTGGCCGTCTAGTTTTCAATTATTATTAGACAGTCGTGTCATATAAATAATCTTGAGTTATTATTCATACGACAACTTTAATAAATTAAAGTTAGTTATAACTTTTAAGATATTTTATTATTAAAATATCTTGAGCAATTGAATACGAATCGAATATTAACAATTATTATATTATATATTTATTTATATTTTACCAATCTTGGGTTTTCAACTATTTATCTATTTTGATAGTTCATAACTTAACACAGACAAGTATTGTGTTATATGAGCAGAAAGCTTTTACCGGCGTTGGACATAAAAGAATACAGAGCACTCACTAACATATTATGCAAATGACGATTTCTTTCTAGTCTATCTGTACATACCTACTACCAGAGCTTAGTGTCCACATCAACCTCATGAATACTTCACTTCTAATGCACTGAAACTGTTATACTATCCTGTGCCATACATATTCTTTAGCAATTAAATCAAATAATAAAAATATTTAAACTGACATACATACCTACATTTTGAACCTAAAATAGTATGTCAATAAAGGTAATTTTAATCACTAACAGCATTTTAAACTTTCAATATTATTGCCTGTATATACCCATAACTAACTACCTGCATATTCCGATGAAACGAAGAAAAACAGACGCGAGCTTCAGTCTCTCCAAGCATCATTCGACACGGTGTACTGTTATGACTATTGTTGGAAGCATCCATTGTCACCTTATCGTTGACGGGAATTATTCCCATTTCAAGTTTCAATGTTCTTCAGAATTAAAGATACTTTTTCCTATTTTAATCTATTGTAGTATTGAATGAATAAAAATGTTTGTAGAGCACATACTACTGTTATTATAAGTTAATATCCAATAATTTAATTATATTTGACCTCAGGTCATTTGTAAAGTCGGTCGTAGTGATCATCATGATTGTCGTCTGTTTTGAATGACACAAAAAACTTGAAATACGAAAAATGGTATAAATTAGGGAAATAAAAATAGACCATGCTTCCATATTAGCCAAATAATGCTGTCAAACTACTTATCTTACTTAAATAATTAGATTGTTCCTAACTCATATTTTAATGTCCTAAAATAAAACAATTTAACTCAAGTATTATAATAAAATTAAACAATTTTATACAAGCCAAAATTAAAATAAATATAAAAGTAACATATTAAAGATAACATATCTATAACTATATCTGTACAATTTTAAAATAAATAAATTAATAAAAAT
>DVQO01000823.1:0-12930 GCA_018231785.1 Danaus gilippus | reverse complement strand
AATAATGTTTGAACACAATACTGTGGTCACCCATGTGCCTGATGGCCGTAGAAATGTTGCCAACCTAATTGGAAACATTCATATGTATTTGTTAGTCTATGCAAAACCATTTTTAATTGTTAAATACCTCATAAACAAATAATAATTATAGAGGTCTTTTGAAAGTAGTTAATTTTGAAGGTAAATTAATTGTCAACTGTTTCAGGTGTCTCACAATCTGTGCTACATGCTCCTTTATGTTTGGTTGGCATGTCCATGAGAAGGCTATACTCATGATAATCATTCCTCTTACGTAAGTTAGATTGTTGTGTAACAAGTAATTGTCTTTGAAGTAAATCACTATATATATTGATATATCTCAGATGTATATTGATTTAAAAGCAAGAATAATAGTGAGAATTTGTTTTTGTTATCTAGAATTACAAACAGGATGAAAATGAAGTTTATTATATATATATGTGTGTGTGTGTGTGTGTGTAACAAATATGTCTTTATGTCTGCATGGGCTCACTATATACATACACACCATATACATATATGGCTAAGTCTATAGTGGGGGTATTATAATATAGTAGATAGAACTTCATTATATGATAGATTCAGTTACAGCTGCATTTTTTATTTGAATATCTAATTATTTCTAAACATTTACGGAACTCCAGTATTCCTGGTGTTTATATATTTGTTGAAATTTTAATTGATTGTTTAATTATTTTACTGATTGTTACAGATTCCTTTCCGTCCTCGGCCGTGCTGATGCAAAAGCATATTTATATCTATCGACATTAGGTCACTATTCGCTATTCCCTCTCCTCTTCCATAAAAATTTGTTACCAATTAAAGTGTTTATGTTATTTACACATTCAGCCCTCGCTTTTCATCATCTCCCGTTAATTTACGAAGTTCCTAAAACGAAATCAAATAAAAGTAGCGGTTTCCGATCGTTGTCGGGACCGGAGAAATGTCTCTCCATGCATTTAAATGGTTTAATAATTATTTTTATTTACGAAAATGTTATTCATAGCGCTTTAAGTTTGGACAAAACACTGCCTTTCCTACCTCTCATGATAACATCTGTTTATTGCGCTCTAGGAGTTTTCCTATTTTGGTTATCCTACTACGCCTATTTCCTTACATTTAATACAAATAAAATACCGACATTCACTACCGATACGATGTCGAGATTTACATTGCAAAAGGATATGTAATCAGTTACGTTATTTAGTTTTTTTAAGTGATGTTGTAAAATAAAATATATTTTTTTAAATAAAAAATAAGTACTATTATTTTATTTAATTTACCTAAAATCGTAAATTTGAATGCAGTATGACTTATCTCTCATATTTGAGAAATTGAAGTTGAGTTTTTGTTGCGGATAATTTACATATGTATGAATAAAACAGTATAACGTTAAGGCATATAAACATTGTGGTTTCAATAAGAACTCTAATAATAATTTATTGCAGCGATTCCTGTTTTCACGTCCTGACTGTTACAACCCGATATTTATCACCACGGTTGTAAAATTTAACAAAATTACGATTTTATATTCTAATATAATTTTTCTGTAAAATCAATACTAATTTTCATACATCCCTATAAATAGTTGAAGTAGGAAATCGTTTTGATGACGATCAAAACATAATTAAGCTAATAGTCTAGATATTTACGTAATACAAGACAAGCTTGGGAGGACACGTACACGTGTTTACAATGAATAAAGAGAAGCGAGCGTCGATCATGATATGAATATTCATTGAAGCATAAAGACGATGGTAGTGGTTGATTAAACGTTGTAGGTTCGATGTGCCCCCGTAGCTTTTATGGTTCTATTTCATTTATGACCCCCCTCACTAAATTTACGTAAATGTCCTTTTCTTAGTCATGCCTGATGAGTTCCGTCTTTTGATCAAATATATTTAAGATACCAGCAACCCTTCTCAGTGGAGCAAAACACGGGCTCACGTAAACACATAGAATGAATATTTTCATCGCCAGTTCACAAATATCAAATTACAATTCCTATTGATGCTAAAACGGACTTTTTATATTAATTGTATACCTACGGGTAGTTTTCATACGTACAATTAAAAAAAAAACATTATATATAAATGCTAGTTGTGAAAATCTGATAGGTAAGATAATATATACTCTTTATTGCACTGTAAAACATGGTTATTTTACACACAGAATTATTGTTCACAATGGCGATAATCAATTTGTTCATAAGGCGATAATCAATTTGTTTTTTAATTATAAAATGGTGGTATATCATTTGCTTTTTATCTACATATGCCCTTTACAGCCTAGTAGTTTTGTAAATGTGTATTGCAAATACAAAAAGTCGTTACTAATAGGTTCAATCGTTCTACTCAGCGGACTGGAAGTTTGAAAATAAAAGTGAAACGGTCTGGAAAGAGTTGCTCATTCAGTTTCGTGATTCAGCATTTTATTACCTGTGTGGTGAAAACACAAATGTACCTTTGTATTTTGTGGTTAATAGTTTGTAGGATGCACAACTCTTGCTGGTCGATCAGTAAAGAATCGTTAATGTTATTCAATGAATCGTTTTATTTTATACATTTGACTGTTTTCTTTTCTAGTCATTTAACGTATATAATTTCACGTATCTATAGACGGCCTTGGTTCTGAAGTGGAGTTTCACGATCACATGGCAGAGCGCACATGATCAAAGCCTCGCGTCGCAGCTTGTGAGCAACCGCCTGTACCGTAGAATTCAATGAACCAACTCATCTGACACACTGTTCCCTTTTAATGTTATAATTTCATAATATGCTTCAATAAATAGCACGAATCGAATTTATTAAAAAAACATCAAAGAAATAATTATGAGCTATCTACTTTATGACAGAGTTCATCGAAAACTATGCGTCCATCATAGTAAGTTAAAATATTGGTAACTTTTAAGGTTTCAACTTTAGTGCATTAACATAACTTTATATTCAATGCCGTCGAGAGCAACTCCGGTGACATCATAAATTCTCCCAAAGTTATAAATGCGCCCGATAAAAATTTCGAATCAAGATTTACAACTGTTGAATTAAATCAAGATATTTTATCAGTTTATGAATAATGTTCCAAAATTGAAATATAAAAAGTATTCAATTACTTCCGTCTTATTTTAAAATAAAAGTAATGTAACCTTTTCGTTCATTCCTCATCAATCAACTATTTTTGTAAAAAGCTTTATTTTGTCAGACAGATGTCATTTACCTACCCTAAGGAGAAATGTCCATAGCCCTCCGTATAGATAAAAGATTTTAGGGTTCTTATATTTATGATATATTATTATTGGACATTATAAATAGTTATAAGTATGGCTGATGAAGATGATGAGGGTGGCTTTGGAGGTTTGTACGAAGATGGCCATTGGGTTTGGGACGAAGAAACTGAAGGTTTAGTTTTCGTGAGGTAATAAGAAGGTTCATTTTGTTTCAATAAAAATAAATACCTGTTTCAAAATTTAATATCTGTACAGCGATTTGCCACCGAAACAGGTAGAGATAATTCAAATACCTACAAAAGCACCCACAGGGACAATAGATTTTAGAGATGACGTTGATTTAATCGAACAGGTAAATAAAAATAGTTTTTTTACCTTGTAAATGAGAATGAAAGAGTGAAATAATTTAAAAATATTAAATTTATTACATAGATAAGATTTCGTCGGCGTTATCAAAGAAAATTAAAACCTGGACAAGCAGATGTGATTACCGTACAGGTATTTTGTTATCAAAGCACATTTTTAAATATATAGTGCTACTTATAATTTGAATATGTAAAGATAAAAAATATTCTCAGGATGTGAAGGACATAGCTTTGTTTACAGCACCAGTAAATATTTTAAGTCCTGTGTTAATAAACATGCTACATCTACCTACTACAGAGAGATTTATAAGAGCGCTGGTGCTTTGCTGTCAGTATTATTTACAGGTTGTATGGACCTTTTATAATGAACATTTTAATCTCCCTATAAAATATGATATAAATACTTTGTTTTAGAGATTTTCTAAGTGTAGACTGCTCATTAAATTGTTTCTATTTTATATATAATGATCTTTTAAGATTGCAAATGAAATGACAGATCGTATCGTAAAACTTGAGAGTAAAGTAAGGACACCGCAATGTGAGATTGTCGAAAGCGAGTTTCGTGACAACTTGTCCGATTTAAGGCTTCTAGTCGCAAAAGAATATAGCACGATGCTTATTGGTTTGTACCTCGTACTTTATTTATCTGGAGTAGGTTACAAATTTTACTTTAGTTCCTATTTATTGATTTAGTAAGGAACTCATATAACATTTTAATAAATGAAATACTGGTTCTTAATATAATATATTAAATTTTAATGCTTGATCACTATAAGAAATTTGAAAACTACGAAAGGAGGCGAAGATTTAAATATTATTAATTTAATATTTTAAAAGAAACAATGAGTTATTTTCTGATGTCTTGTATATTTCGTTATATATATATATTTATATTTGTGTAATATATGAACACTTAATTACAGTAATAAAATATTATCTATACCTTTGTAATATAAGAGTAGTTTTAATGAAATTAAACGAAACAGTAACAAAACTGGTCCACCAGAAACTAATATGGAAAAATATATTATTTCCTTGCTTCCTTATAGTAAAATACGACTTTATACTTTTAATATTCATCATATTTTTTAACGGCCAGGTGGAGGTGATACTAAAAAATTTCATCACATGGGCCCACAAAAAAAACGACGATCTCTATCGGATAAAGATGCAAGATTTTTCGAAACATTGCTACGTATGTGCGTTCAAATTGTGTGGCTGGCCTTAGGGCGAAAGGCTTTCAATCAGATAGGTAAAAGCGTTTATAATTTTATGGTTGAAAATTATTCTGGTTTTATGATTATCGTAAATCGTTTTTGATAATACGCGAACGTTATTCAAACCGGCCTATTCATTTGAATATTAAATTTACAGCTGTACTTTATTTGTTCATAATATATTTTATCTATAATACTTTTTTATAATAGGTTATTGTATAAAAACTTTATCTTGTTAATTGACTTACTTTCATGAAGAATTGGAAGTGAATAGAATGTTCAAATCGGAGATATTTAATGCTGTGGAGCATACACTGAAGACGGGATATATATCAAAAATGGTGAAAGAAGAACGCCAAGTTCTGTTGGGGAAGTGCGTCCGTCAAGATAAGAAGTTAAACACTCGTTCGCCGCTCATGAATGAAGTGTTCTGCCATCGCGAAATCGACTATCGTATGATGGGGCTTGGTGTTATTAAATGTCAACAGTATGTTGTTTGTAATAATGAAAATTCGTTTTGGAAATTCTTTTTAATTGGTTTTGCATTAAACTTTACACATGCATTATTTTTAATTTATTAAAAAAAGCTAATTGAGTTATGTCATATACATACTTATCTATTTAGTCTGTATATAAAATAAAATTTTTAGATTAACTCCTCGTATATTATATATGCTACAAGCTGTAGCCGGTCCGGAGGAGAAATTGTCAGAACTGGGTATTGTTCTTGGTATCATCGGGATGCCTCGAAACGTTTTTGATACAATGCTACGCCCTCTACCGACGGGTGGCGATACCACCAAATCCAGAGCTTCTGTGTACGTATTCCGATTAAATTAGATACGGATCATTAGATTCGTTTAGATCTTTGGATATTGGAGCGTAAAACGAGATTTTATTTTATGTAACGGCATTTCGATTAGATAAATATACGGATAGAAATTGTAATGCTATTATGTAAAGAGCCCTGGTGTTTGAGATTGTAATAAATGCTGGCTTTTTTATGACTTTGAAAAACTGTTTGGTTTTAATTAATATCCAGTTGGTATGTATAGAAGCTCGATTTTTTTAAAATTTCTGATGTAGATATCCTACTAGCTTAAAATGTTATGTAACATTTAATTATGCTAAAAATACGCTTGATTGGTATGAGTTTAATATATGTATTTTTGACGTGAAAAGGTAGCTGGAACTAATTTCTTTTAGAGAAAAGGATAAAATATTTTTTCATTATTCTGGTGCAAATAGACAAAATACTAATAAATACACATTTGTTTAAATATATACACAGATCCACTCAAAGCTATGGTTCAAACAAGAGTGCTGTTAGTGCCAGTTCAAGGAAAAGTCAGCTGTTTTTGCCAACTCTCTATCCAAATATTGTACTTCCAGCGAAGGAATCAGAATTGTGAGTAAATAAAATTTTAGATTATAATAGTCGATATGTAAATTGTTGAAATTATGATTAACGAAAATAATGAAGTGAAACACGAAGGAAATCTTATGGTACAAATATTCCAAATACTCTTTCCAGATAAAGCAGTTTGCTCTATTTTGCTAAGAATTTTCTTTGTATCCCATGAACATGTCTAGTATAATATATATTTTCCAGAACGTATTTTCCTTCACAATTCTCCGACGAAACTGAAATTATTCGACCCTGCAGTGAAACTCAAAGACGGCGTTGGCAGAACAGACTACAGAGACTTTTACATCCACACTAAGATGACTAGTTCTATTTACATTGACTTTGCGCGTCAGTTCATATATAATATATATTTTGCCATTTGCTCCCATTTTAATATATAATTTTTTTATAATTTTTCTTCAGGTGCTTGTAGTAGTTTTAATTTAAGTTTTTTTGAGTGCTTTTAATACACATATACTACAGTTTTGATATCTTTTATTCCCCAATGTAGCTAACAAAGGTTAACATTTAATAGTAAGGAGCTAACAAATATACTTATTCTGTCATCCTTTCTATTACTAAATACTTAATTTGGAACAATCGTGACAGGATAATAATGCTGATCAATATTGTATGAAGTCTGCTAATAGCAGCTGCTGTCAGCAGTTATTACGAAAACTATTTTCTTGTCTATCGTTGGGGCAATTTTATTACTGTTGGTCACTGGTATCTCAAATATATATTTGTTTTATCTCTATGATATGTTTTTGTTCATTTTATTATTATCTATTGTATTATATTTAATTCAAAGGTGCTGAATTTAATTATTTATTGGTTTTGCAAATAGCATTTAAATATTTTTTATTTATTAATTAAAAACTGACATACTATGTATATTTTGTTAATCGGTTGTACAATATATTTCTTTGTCTTTATTCGTTTGAAGCCTAAATCAAACTCAAAAGATCAAGGAACTTTTTTTATAACTTTCCTAAGAGCTTTTCTTCCAGTGATGCGGTGAATCCATTTCAAACGTTGTTCTTCATTCTTTTTTAGCTTTGGAAGAGATTCTTTACAAAAGTCGGCAAGGATGTCACTGTAACATAAAACAAATCTCAGCTAATTTCAAGAACTGTTTCAATATTTTTTGTTCAGTTTGACAGTAATAAGTTGAAAATTTTGTAGTTATATAAAGAATCCGTTTCTTCTCGATGATTATTGATTTTTAATGACTTTCTCTTGATCATATAAAGTAGTATAAAATGTAAGTTACTAGTATTACTATTAAAAACTAAGTATTAATGTAATTGATTTAAAATTTATGACTCACTTTATTTCGTCCTTCCTCGGTATATAAATGTTTGGATACAGCTTCTGTGGAATAGCGGATGCTGTGCTTTTACGAGACATTACTCTTGATGTCCTATAACGTGCTAAGATTAAATTAGCAAGAACTTAAAGAGATTAAGGACAAGTGCGATTTGGGGACGGTTGACAAGTTTCATTGAATCTACTATGTAATGTTTATAAAAAAATATATAAATGTTAAACGTTTTGTTTTGTTTGAATAGAATTTCATATATATAAATATAATATTGCAATTATTTGTTAAATATAATATTTTTATTTCATATGAAATAATAACTTTTATAAAAGTTATTTTTAAAGATTAATTTTTTGCAAATGAAACCTTGACAGTCTTTGATAATAAATTTTGTTACGAGGTCATTCTTATTAATTAATATTTTTTGTTAGGTATCGAATAACTAGCCAAACATTTAATTAATATTAACCTCGATAAACTGTGTCTGATGTTAGCTGAAGACACGCTGCCTGCGCCTGCAAATGCTTTAATTTCTTTCAACATTATATCAAATCTCGAACGAGCGAGTCCCAAAATTCCAAGAGTAAAGCCATATTCAGTAAACTTTTCTTCTGGTTCTGATAGTATACCTTCCAAAAAACTTAAGCGTCTTTTTAATCTGTAAGTTTTAGTTTATACTGTACTTTTCCTTTTGAAATCAGAATTGGGTCAAAAACATTAATCAAAAATATGTATCTATAATATATGATGATATTGTTTTAGGTGCATAATGCCAGGTGCTAGGCAATTTGGCTGATAGGGGAAGGGCGACTAGAGTTCATTCTCACTCATCCCACATTGTCACTTATGTAATGTAGTTGTAATATTTTACTTACGACTTCTGAAGGAGGTTATACGGAGTACTAATTATGCCATCACGATACTATCGTTTTCTACCATTAAATATTTCAATTCAATAAGAAAAAATGTGAAGATTATTATCTTAATGCTTTTGTCTTTATTCAATTTATAAAATTTACTTTTTTTAAATTAGTAGCTACACGATATTTTAACTATTAAATTGTAAACAAAACGATGATAATTTAAGAGTAACAAGTTAATAGTACAACATACCCTGGATATTTTATAGCCCCAAGCCCAAACAAACGGTAGTCGATGCCGCGGTGGCAGTATACCTCGTTTATGAGAGGTGAGTTGCTGTTAACTTTTTTACCAAGATGCAGGCAGTGTCCAAATAATACAGACTGCTCTCTGTCATTCATTTTAACTTGATAGTTTGTATTTAATTTGTGCTCCGCGGAGTTGTAAATATCAGATTTAAATATTCTATTTACCTCCAATTCTGATGATTGAATAATTTAATATTTAGTATTAGTAATGGTTGCAATTAAACGCAATAATGATGTCGATACCGATTTGATTATAATATTTTCGACCAAGAGCAATCCAGACGATTTGAATGGCTATCTTTAATATAGTTTCGAAAAAAGCAGCCTCTTTTTTGGAAAGTGAGTGTAGTTTTTGAGAACCCATGTGATGATATTTAGCAAAATCTCCCTCACCTAAAGAAATACATTAAATTTATTACAATGACAAATTTTAAACTTAATTTGCTATAAAATTTATTTTAATCTGTATTATTTACCTAGAAGCATCATATAATAATCCTTAGCGATGAGCAATCTTAGATCTTCCATATCATCAGCGTATCTGGCTTCTATTGCCACGCTATTTTCAGTTCGTAACTTTGTTTCCAGCTCTATAGTTCGATTTGTCATTATTTCTGATACCTATAAAATAAAAAAATATGCGGGTCTCGGGTGATTTATTTGGAAACGATAAACTTGTCGTACATAAATAACATACATAGATATGTAAGTACTCAATTTAGTTAGTTAAATAATAGCAGTAAATTATTATAAGTAACATAAATAAGCCCGCATAATGTCTGAGTCATTAAAAGTGAAGGGAAGGAACATCTATTTCGCACACAAGTTGTTCGAATGAATCTAGAGGTTAATACCTGTAAGTAGTACTGGCAGCATAATATTAAAGCTCGTAAAAACCGCTCCGTGGTGGGCAGGTGTAACATGTTTATCACTGCTGGAGACAATATTGAAGTTGGCGCTGTAAATAACACCACATCCTTCACGTCCTATGGGAGAAGCCTCTATGAGTGGAATGAATTTTTTATCAAAGTTACCCAAAACTTAATGTTGCTTTCGGTCGTATTTCCTTCATAAATAACTACAGATCATTTAAGTTACATAATAAGCTGTTATTATACTATGACAATTTTAGGAAGCACTAAGTTTTACGTGTCATTTAGTAGGAATTATCCAAAAATGTAATATGTAACATATAAAATAACCTGAAGCGTTACGACATCGAAATCAGTTGTTTTTCTCTGCATGCGTTTTCGAAACTTTTGCTAGAGTAATATTCACTTTCATTAATTTTGTTATTCATTAGATGATATATTATTCGAGTATTTGTCTTTTACCTGCTCCCAAAGATCTTTGTCATCTTTAAACTCGATTGTTTTGAACTTAGTGGTTGATAGTGGCTCGTACACATCTGACTCTGACACCACATTTCTGTATGGAGTTTAAAAAATACATTTATGTATATATATGACGTGGATTTTGTTAACAAAAAGCACTTGTACACAGATGCTTCTACATTTTGATGGGTAGGTTTCTTAGGAAGGATGTTTAAGCGCACTGGTCATCAAAATATGTAATCCAATATTAAAGAATAAATGTTTCATTATATTAAATAGAATGAAATATGACTACCTTATAAATTTTAATGCTTCTTCCCGGGTATCCCACACCCAGTGCCCGTTTTCATAAATGGCTTCATAAATCTCGTCCTCGTCATCTTCAAACATTTTATCGTTATTAACTCACTCTTGTGCCACTGATAAAGTACTTAATATGTAAGAAAATATAAAAATCTATAAATCTGTAAATAAATAAAAAATGTAAAAAATAAAAATTCTTCAAAATTATCTAAAATGAAAAATGATTGTCATAATCTGTAGGTACATAGACAACAACATTTTTGCAATTTAGCAAAAAGTATTTAATAAAAGTTATTTATGTTGTCTTGTTTTTATATTTGTTTTTACTAAATTAAAAATGTATGGTGACTATATTTTACTACATTAGTGTCTGATTGGAAGTTGTTAAATTACTTTCATACTTATCTTGTTATATACAGCTGTAGGTGAATGTGTAGGTATGTTGTTTATATGTTTCTCGTTGGGGCAAACTTTGAAAGTGCCTGGCGGACCGTAAGAGTAACTCATTCACCCGTCGATGAGTTCATAACGAGTTCATTCGTTGTCGATGTTCTGGAAACTCGGGCAAGGGCGCAAACACGCTATGTTACTATGTACACTCGTTACTCTATACTCTATACCAACTGTCTTATATAAATATTATTTATATTTAATAATTAGATGTATTCCTAAAGAGTCATCTTTAAATAAGGGAATAATAATTAAATACACGCCTTTATTCAATTGGACAAACTCCTTTGTGTTTTTTTCCAACGGTATTCAAGATTATAATTCGTCCAATAAATACAAACGTCGACATAGATAAAATATTCCACGATTCCAGTGAAAATGAAGCCATAACATTGAAAAAAACATAAACAGTAAAAAGTAAATCGATATAAATTTTGTGAACAAACGGTTCTTTTAATTTAAATTACCTAATACCTATACCTAATTTATATAATTAATACCTATAGGTAATGTTTCTTTTTTATCTATATATATAAAGGGGATTCGATTTTGAGATCGAATATTTAATTCCTATTTCAGTTTTAAGATTGATTATTCAAAGGAATTTTCAAATACTTAATCTCTTTGTATTCGTAAAATCCCTTAATGTAACTAGAGGAGTAAATCGAGGGATTTTATAAGTGTGGATAGTTAGCTAAAAGACGTATAAGTGTCGCCTTAGTTTCTCACTAAGTTTCACGACTCTACTGAGCTGTAGCCTTAACCTTACATCCAGGTGGAAAATTTAGTTTTTTTGAATATTTTTTTTATAAATTTACTTTTCTTTAAATTATTTTTAATAAAAACAAAGCTTACAAGAAATAAATATTATAGATGTGGACATATATTAGAATGCATAATGGATTCAGACTAGTATACGTATATGAAAAGGAACAAGAATGATCATTTAATGAAATTTTATGTCAAACTTATGGCGATAGAAATTGATATTAAATGTATGAACATGACTAACATGTACCAGGAATATAAATTGGCCATGAAAATGTTATTTATGTATCGCTTTAAAGTATTCCGTTTCGGTGCTGGTAAGCCGGAATATTAATGACGTTATTATAAACAAAGTAAATTGGCAGAAAAACGGTAATGTTATATGTAGAAGTTATATTTAAAAGATTTATATTTTTATATACATACATTTATATATTTCAAAGGATTGCAGGGAAATTTTGTTTTTAATATGAAGAAAACTGTGACGTTTCTTAATACATTTAAAGAACTGTCAATACTAAAATATAGATTCTGTAACAAATATCTATATGGTTTCTTAATAGCGAATATGGGAGTGCTTCATTTCAGATACCAGCATACACGACCGCATAATATATTGGTATTTAAATATTTCTCTTGGCTTTCATGGAAATGAGCCGGAGATGATGATAGTAAGAACGGATGTGAATTGTAGAATTATTTTGCAGAATTAGTTCCCATGTTTCTAAATGAAGTTTTAACACTTAAATTTAACTCACAGCTGTTATGAACATACTATTTTCATAATTATAATTATGTAATGTATATATACTATATCTACAGTTTTGACGTCGATATAAATTTGTTTTATTAAATCGAAACTGCAGTAAAATATTCCATCGGTTTTAATTGTTTTTCATTTTAAAATCCACAATAATTGTTATTGAAGTAATTGTGTATGACATAAAAAATAACAGGTCGGCTTCATCGAAGTGCTTTTGATATTCAAACTTAATATATCAATGAATATTGATTTAAGGTAAATTATCAAATTGTTTAGTATCATTAAGAGGAAATACAAAGTATATTTAGTCTAAACATTCAGGAAAAGAATATTGTATTTATATGAAACTAATATTTTTCGGATGTACTACGCGATTTTATTTTTGATTATAAACTACATACTCCTGAGGTTTCGGTTACTTTACAGCAACCGTGATCACGGGCAGATGAGATGAACATCTCTTCCGGAGATTGTAGTTTATAATCAACAATAAAAGTCGGGTACTACTGTCATCAGCCTATCAGAAGCCTACTGTTGAGCAAGGCCTCTTTCTCACATGGAGAAGGTTTGAGCATTAATCACCAC